>SCDY01000531.1:0-56457 GCA_004143825.1 Drosophila micromelanica
TGGGGTCGGAGATGCCTCCTTCTGCCTGTTACATACATTTCAACAAAACCATAATACCCTGTTTCACCCATTTTCAATGGGTTCAGGGTATAAAAAACAACTTATATATATATTTAGGAAGAGTCTCTGAATTTTGTATATTTATGATAAGTAAATATTAGCATTATTCATTTGTATATATTGCGATGATTCAAACTTTCGATTTAGAAGCAGTTGAGGAACTTGTCGAACTGAATGGGTAGCTCAGTCACAGACTGATCACAGTGATCAGCGACTGATCGTTTGGTAGTTTCCACAAGACATGCTTGAGAGGCCGCTTTCGAAAGTGGCAACAAGTAAGCGACAAAAACAACAATAACAATAACAGCTAACCAGTTGCTTTAAATGTCTTTAAATGTTATGCTCGATTGAAGATTGGCAACACAAATCTCCGATCGCTGGAGCCCGACAGTGTTGACAGAGGGGGGGACACACAGATATACACAGATCACTTAGCGCAGCACAGATACAGATTGCAGTAGACAGATAAAGATGCGATAAATGCTGCGCAAAAGCCAAGCTGCAGCTGTAACTGCGAAGTATCAATAAGTGTGGAGAGAGGAAGACAGCGAGAGATAGAGAGATAGAGAGAGAGAGAGAGAGAGAAACACATGCAGATAGATTGCGGTGATCATGTGCGAAAATGTGGGGCAGAGTGCTGGAGGCACTTGACAGGCTCGAAATGAAGAAATAATTCCATTGAGCTGGCAAGTATGCGGGGAATCTCAAGCGAGACGAAATTAGACAAGCGTCGTGATTTACGGTACCCTTAAATCACATGACAACACGCACACAACATATTGAAAATCGAAGTGAAAACTCGCTGCGAGCCATAAGAAAATGCGATCCCGATGTCTGTGCCGCACATGTGGAACTGGGTGGATCTTGGCTAACCACAGCATGGCGCGGCCAGACGTTGATAATGAGCATGAGCTTGAGCATGAGCACGATCGTGATTATCACAATAATAATAATGATGATGACGATGATCTGCTCTGTCGCACTGTTGACAACAGAATCGATCGATGCTTCCGCTGCGCCGAGCCAACTTTTGCTGATTTATGGCGCGAATTCGATTGTACTACAAGTTGGATACTTTTATTTGCCGACCAACAACAACATATCACAAGCATCGAAATGAAATAAAAAAACAAACTGAAAACAAAATAAACCCACAACAAGCAGCCTAAAGATCAAAGCAGCTCAAACTTAAATGGACAGCTACAACTTCTTTTTTTATATATATATAAATATTTGTATTTTTCCATGGGGTAATTTAATATGCTTGTTCTTGGCGTCCAATCATTGATCATTTTGGGCATTTCCAGACATAAACATAAATTTGTTTTTACCCGGCGATTTCGCCCAAAGCCAACACCCATCCAGCTTCCGCATTAAAGCGTAGTTTTGACTTATTCTTTTACCAAACAGCACAGGTTTTTACAAAAACAAATTCATCTTTCACACCTGTTGTTAACAGTTGGCGCTAGACTTAACAAATTGTTATGAAAACTTTACAATTTATTGTGAATGCTCTATCCCAGATTTCAGCGCGTTAAAACTTGGTCAAAACTTACCCTGACCTTCTAATTCCGTGCATATAAAAAAATGTTTTAAATGGCATGTTCTTACTCGTTTTGGGAAACATATTTATTCCAAATTTAGAATTTCGAAATTTTAATTTTAATCGATGAAAGTGCCAATATTAGTATAAGAAAATAAAAAAAATCTTAGGAGTTTAATTTTTTGGTTGAAAATTACACAAAACATTATACAAATTTCAACCCATAAAGTTTCCAAATATGCTCTATCCAGACTTCAAGCCATCCATAACTTGGTCTAAACTGAAGTGATTTTCATGATCAGTACTTATTTAATCAAGGTTAGACCTCAAGTTTAGTGTATTTTAAATTAAAAAGTATATTTTTTTTTATAAATTCAGGCAATTAGTCAATCCAAGTAAAGCTTCCCAATAGTTATAGTAAAAACTCTGCGGTATGAACCAGCAATCATAACTAAGTATGTCAAAATTGTATCCAATTTGTTTGTTTTATGATTTCGCTACCAAATGTGAATAATTTGTGCTAATTAAATTTGTGTTTGCTTTGAATACATTAGTTTTTATGGTGCCAACTAAAGTCTTATTTTAGGACGGTTTTTAAACTTATTTGCATGTTTGTAAAACCATTTCGTTACTTGGCAGAAAAGAGGGAAGTAAATTATTGAATATTATTAGTTGAATGATATCAGCATTTAACCTTGGTAGTTACATAGGTATATCATATTTTCTAAGACGATATTATATTGAATGACAGCTTAGAAAAATCCCCCACAAAATATATCACATGCAAACATAATTGGAATAGATTCTGGCCACTTTGCATAAACTGAAAAGAAATCGCATATAAATTTCGGCTCATTGACTTTTTGAGGCGCCCACTTCAGGGAACAAAACAAAAAACGTATTGGAACCCGTTTTTACTCTAAAGACTCATCTACTTCGTCACAAAGCATGTCAAAGCTAAAACCCCAAAAAAAAAAACGCAGAGATTAAGTGGCCGGCCAAATTGTGTTTTTGTTTTTGAGTTGTGTTCAAAACAAGTTTTGGCTTTTTTGTTTTCTACTATTTTTTGTAAACATTTGGGGAGTTCTGTGTTTAGATTGTTCTTGAATTTCATTAATATCGAGGCGATAAATGACAGAAGCGACGCCTATAAAAGCCAAATCTCACCCGGCTCCACAACACAGTTCGATTTCTCAATTTGCTAAAGTCACAAGTTCTTGAAAGAAGAAAATAAGTTTGTTCAGCATGCGTGCCGCAATCTTAATCGCCGTTATTTTGGGAGTGCTCCTGTCCCTGGCCTACGCCCAGGAGCAAGCCGAGGAGCAGTTGCGCGCCAAGCGCCAGATTGGCTTTGGTGGACCCTTTGGCTATGGCGGTTATGGCGGATATGGCGGCGGCTTTGGTGGCGGCTATGGTGGCGGCTACGGTGGCTATAGACATCATCGCGGTGGATACGGTGGCTACGGAGGCTACGGTGGCTTCGGCGGCTACCCAGGCGGTTTCGGCGGCATCGGAGGTCCCTTTGGTTTCTACGGTTAAAAATGTGAATTAATAAATAAGACTGAAAGTATATTCAAAAAGTGTTTGTCTAAATATCGGAGCTATTGGACTCCCTATTCGTTTGCTTGAAAGTGAGTTCCCACCCTAGAACTTGACCTCGTCCGCTGCAATGTGTTGACCCGGCTTAAGTTGTGCGTGCCTGTTGCCGCGATGTCTGCCGGGGAATATGTTTAAAAATAAATAACAGCAAATCTCCATTTATTTATTAATCTTTGCCTGCAGTGCGCCCCAACCCCGCCAGCCACCTACCCACTAATTAGATGAGTTCTGTGTGTGCCGTCTGTTTGTTTATGTTCCGGAGCTGTCACGATTCAAGGCAGCTTTCACTTTTGGATTTTTTGGAGGCATTTGCAGACACGTCAGAGTTTTGAGTGGAACGGTGTGTGGTGTATATGGGTGTGTGTGCCTTAGGCTTGCTGCAATTATCACGTACGGTTGTCATAATTATCATTTGAATTTTTATTTGATGACCTTTGGTTGCCATTTTTCTGTGCCTCTCTTTCTGTCTCTTTGTGCATGTCTCCCTTGTTTGTTGTATTTTTGATGGCCTGCCAGCAACTACGTCTCGTTTTTCCCAAAAAAAAAATAATAAATAAATACGTATTTAAATTATTTGTTTGTTTCCTCAAGTAAACATCGCGGCTTGCACACAAAAGGAATAATATCTATTAATATTTATAGACCGTGCAAAGCTATTGAAATAGTCCCATATCAAAGGTAAAAACCAATAATGAAATAAATATTTTCAAATATTATTATCTGCAATAATTTATTTTTGTGTTATTCAATAAATGAATGATACACATCATCTGATAATGTCAACCAAATGTTCTATACCAAATTTTGTCATCTCAACCACCCAACTGACATTCTAGTCCACTCAAATAGACACGGTCTACCATTTAAATTTGCAGCATATGCGTTAAGAACGCAATAAAACCCAACCATGCCACAAATTATGCCTGCTATTGGCTCGAATATCTGCTGATTAGATTAATGATGTATTAATCCCGCTAATAAACATAAAAATCAACGCAAATAAACCTCCCCCCGCAGACCAAACCCCATACTCAAACCGAAACGCGCATATTAATTCTGCGCCAATTTCAGGTTTGGTATATTCCGACTAGATGGTTATCAGCGTGCCCTATGGGCCATATGTGTACTCGTACTTACTTCTCGCACTCGTATTCGCATTCGTATTCATATTTGCGGCTTGTTGTGGCAACAGCTCGCGCCCTGTTTAGCCCGCTTTGGGCCATTGTTTAATTGTCAATAGACATCGGCTTCTATCAATATCATAAAAGCTAATATTTTGCGGTTGGCTGAACGGCGATGGAATTGCTGCGGGAGGGGGAGGGGGAGTTGCTGACAAACTGACTTGTGGGCATAAATAACCACAAACATCCCCCCGCATTAATCCCACCGGATATGCTCAATCAAAGCTCAAAGTGTGCGTGCCACAGGACGAGGGTCCGCTTTATTGAGGTGGGTTTTGTGGAGGAGGAGGGTGGTGTGGAGAGGGGTGGATCGAACCTGTCGGGGGTTGCTTGTTGTCAGTGGAAATCGTCGCATTTCATTCATCATTTTTCGCCTTTTCAACGCCAAGCAACAACCCCCGAGGCCGCAGTTAGTAAAGGTAGCTTTTGCTGGACCTCAACCTGAACCCGAACCCGAACCCGAACCCGAACCCAAACAGGAGCCACAACCTGACTTTCGTGCCGGGCATGTTTTGATATTAAAATTGCGTAATTATAATTAACCACATGTGGGTTGGAAGGCCGAGATTGAGGCGGGTGCGGGTGGGGGTGCGGGTAACGTGTCCTCCGACTGCTTCCGCTCGTCTTTCGCTCATTTGCGGCGCTTTTGTGGCGAGGTGTGTTGGCGGAAGGAAGCGAATCGGTTATGGCTGCGGCAGCCACAAAGGACGCACAGGACTCGGCTCGCTGCTCATGTGTCACGTGCGCTGTGTGGCGGGCACACATGGTAACCGATATGCGGATTCCGCCCCAGGGGCATAATCCATAACTTAGCATACTGTCAGCCAATTGATATTGCCTTGCCTTCATCCGATTGTATCTATCTACGTTGTGTGTGTGTCACATTATTAGGCCCAAGTTTTAAATTTAATTAGTGTTGGACTTTGCAGTTTGCACTTTGTGCGAAACACGTGTTCTTTTGTGGTTTTGCCTTTGGGGTTCCAAAAGAGTGGGGAATCGAATGATATATACAATTATATGATGAAAATAGTACATATATGAATATAGTTAAAATTCTATAATTTGAATCAAGTCGAAAAATAATTTAAAAAAAAATATATAAAAAATATAAATACAATATAGATATATATATAACATCAAAAATTTACTAAGAGACCGATGTATAAAAAAAAATGTATAAGTGTGGCTTTTTGTGTACATATAATGTTTGTAGATAAAAGCGTTTGGCATATAATAATATAAAGGGATTATTATTAAGATTTGATAACTCTTAAATTTTAATTTTAATAAATATATAAATTTACCTATTTTTGCTTAATGTATATCAAATTTGTTCGATGCCTGAGAACTACTTTTACTTTTTCTTTGGTAAAAAAAAATAATTCAGCTCCTAAGTCGTGCACTTAGCTATTAGTCGCCTAACCCACAGACCTCTAATTATAATTAAGCATGGGAATCAAAGTAGTAGAAAAAGAAAGGGGCAGAGGTACAGAGACAAGAAGAGTGGAAACAAAATCTATGGCCAATAAAATTGACTATGAAAACGAATGTGTTGCTCAGGAGTAGAAGCCACATATAAGAAATTCCGGGCGTGCACACATGAGCGTGTTGTGGGAGAGGGAGGGGGCCGAGCGGGCGGGCAAGCGGAGATTACAAACGTGTTGCCATTAGTTAACTTCAGCTTTGATTGATTTCAATTAATCTTGGACGCGTGTAATTAATCATTGAACACTTTAATATGGTTAACAACTCTTGACCAAGCAACGGTTAAAAAGGTTCAACGAGCCGCAGACTTCTGACAGACCAGACAAGACGGGCCCCAAAACCAAACTGACAAACTGACAAAGTGACGTACAAAGCGGACAAGGGGGAAGGGGGAAATTGTGCAGCATAGACCTGAAGCTGGAGCTGCGGTTACCAAGGCAGCCGCCTTGTGCCATGGCTAAGAAAAATGGCCAAGTTTCGGAAAATGCGTTGGAGTAACGAGCCCACAACCACAAAGAAGAAAAAAAAAACATAGATTTTCATATAGCGACTGTTGGCCGTGAGGCAACTTGGCCAACAAGGCCCCAGTCTCAGTCGCGGTCCCGGCCTCAGCCCCCGACTAATTGTAGTTACACTTCGCGCCAAGCGGAAAACGGCCTGCGATTGATGGCTATCAATGCCGATGACTTATGGTCCATGTCCAGCTGGCCAGGCAGGCACAGTCCATGCAAATCCATCTATGTGGCACATTTGGTTGCCCATTGATTTTTCCCAGACTCGGCAAATAGCCACAAGCCAAGGAAATCAGCGTGCGATTATATTCCCAGCCTGGGCATTTGCCAGGGATTTGTGGCTCCTGGCTCATCAGTGGGTAAACGGGACACAAAGCGCTGCCACTAAATGGGGCCAGTGTGTGGTTAACTTAATCCGACTTGATTGAAACTAAAGAGGCTGAAGACGCACACACGTGGGTGTTTTTACGTATGTGTGTGTGTGTATCCAGGCGGTTGCAATCTAATTTTAAATGCGAAAAGTTCCTTTAAATTAAGGAAATATTTATATACATATATAAAATGAAAACTGAGAGAAGACATTGGAAAAAATAATGATTGCATTTAATTGCAATTCATTTAAATGCAAGACAGTTTTATTATATTTGAAGTCTTATGTTTTGATACTAGGGAAACCAAAAAGTATTTTTATTGAAAGAAAATATGAAAACTATGTGATGATTAGTTCGTTTTTAAAACGATTTTGCACAAATACAATGAGCACAGTTAAAAAGTCGAAAAGTCGAAATCGAACTTTTAAATTAATAATTTATTTTAAATGTTTATTGTAATTTTGGGTAGTTTAATTTTGAAATTGAATACTTAACAACATTCATTATATCTGTCTGTTTGTATTTTTATATCTCTTTTCGACGGTCAATATGAATACTATAACTTGGGAAACTGCGCAGTTTTTGAGAGGGTATGTACATATATAACCGGACACATTCGACTTTAGCACTCATCTCTATGTAAAGAACAAAAATCTCTAAGTATAAGTTGCTTAAGTTCCAATTCAAGTTAGGTTAAGGTAATTTAGATCATTTTGATCAACTTTTTATCATATTTATTATTTATATAATTAACTCGTAAACTGTGATGAATAAACATTCATGAGCCTTTTATACTTTTTGGTAGCCAAGGCTCAGACGAGCTCTGTTGAAATTTGATGCCTTTGTTGTTGTTGTTGCTGCTGCCACCGTTGGCAGCGATAATTAAGCAGTCAAAGTCAAACGTTGGGAGCCACACACAAAATAACAACAACAAGAAAAAGAGGCAAATGTTTTGTCTGAGGAGGCAGCCACAACAATGGCAACTCATTTCGCCCGCTCGGAGTTTGGAGTCTCCAGTTTGGAGTTTGATGAATGATCTCATCAGCGAGGTGTCGGCCACAACACAGTCGATGATTGGGCCTCAAGTTGTGTGCCACAGTCGTCTCCAGTTGATGCTGTTGTCGTTCTAGTTGTTGTTGCGCTGATGAGCCTCATTTGCGGCAAAGTGTGTAAAATTTAAAATTTAATAATTAACAATTGTTTTTTAATTCCACGGCAGCAAATCTCGAACTTCAACTCGAACTCCCGCTCGAGCGCTCAAATTACTTTCGCTCGGCCACTTTGGTAGCTGTCAATCGGTGCATCAGTTACCCCCCTTTGATCGTTTCTCTGCCCCCTGCCCCCTCGTCGCTCACACACCTCCTACTCTGCGCGAGATCTCTTTGTTAGGGATGATTAATGATGCGAAATTATGAACTCGCTTGTTCTAAGTGACGTGCTGCAATGTGGCAAGGAGCAGGGGCAGGGACAGGGATAGGGACAGTTGCGGTGGAGCGTGGGGCAGGGGTAAGTAGTTTTGTTAGTCGGTTTAAGAAAAATGACTTCATTAAATTCATTAGCGCCCATGTGTGAAATTCGTTCGATTCGTATTGAATGGCTAACCTTTAGAGTTGTGGTACAAGATATTGCTGTCAAGAATTAAGCGGCTTTCCACGGTAAAAGTATTGCTTTTATTCAAATATTTAATTTTTATACACAATAAAAGATAAATATTTCCTTGCAAAGCTGTAAAGTACATACCTCTAGGTTAAACTCCTATATATATTATACTTCGTTTCGATAGAAATAGTTCAAAACAAATAGAATTCAATTCAGATTTCTAACTTTTACCGATTGTGCTACGTATTTACTATCAATCAGTCAACAAATCAATCAAGCAATACAAAGAGTGGTCTAGTTATATATTTTTATTCAACTTTTTTTTAAATTACCTCTTAAAAATATTGCGATTTCCTATACAACTTGATTTTACTCGGCTAAAATGAAATGTAACAGCTTAGAATAATTTTTCCACCCAAAATAGGAAAAGGAAATTTTTCTTTGAATAAATGTCCACAAAAATTTTAAATGGAAAGAGAGAGTGAGAGAGAGATAGAGAGGTGGCCAGCACAAGGCGCATAAATGCAGCAGACCGCAAAGCGTTGCGCTTCATTAAAATCGGATTAAAGTCCTTCGCAAGCTGACGCTGACCAATATCCTTGGGCGCAATTCCCACGCTGACCAAACGGGCACAAAACTCCAAATAAATCTCGGCGTATGCAAAAACGCAAAGATGGAAATGCGTATAAAATTGACCCAAAATCAAAATCAACCCCCAGTCCAGGACTTATGTCCGCACGGAACCAGGTAGAACCCTTTAAAATGCTTGTGTACAATTTCAAGAAAATCAAGCAGAAAATTTACGCAAAAATGAAAAATTGATTTCGAGCTGACCATCACCTATATATAGGGTCCATAGATATAGGGGGTTGAGAGCTTGTCAACGTTCCGTCGTGACGTTTATCCTCAGACACAGAGGTTAATTTTCTTATAGCGCGGGGTCAGCGCCGGACACTCGAACTTAAATTTACCTGAACAGCATCCGCAACAGTTTCCAGATTTGAATTCTCGCATCTTTTGGCCATTGTTTGCCTTGCAGCCTCTGACCTTTTGCCTGTGGCCGCAATTAGGCAACATTTTTAAGGTCAACATTATGCATTTGAATATTTTCTCTAATTTTTTTCTTGGGCCTGGGATTCCGAGTACTACTTATATGTCTGGCATGGTCAGTCTGTCTTCGGTATGGGCGCCCCATTTCGACTGACCTCTGGCACCCGATTTGAATATGTGCTAATGATTTGTGACATGTTCTCCATTGCATTTACTCGCTGCCAGCCTTTTATCGCAAATGTTTAATTCATGGCGCCCTGGACAATGCACAATGCGCTAAGAAGAGTAGAGGGGGGGTAGGTGCACTTAGAGAAAAAAAAACCAGTAAAAATTATATGATATTTTTGAATTATATACATATAAAAACAAGTCAAACTTAACTGTAAGTAAATAAGTTTTCGATGAACTCAAATTGCTAAGTATTGAACTTCTTTTGAAATTCTTCAGAACAAATGTCTGGGTATTTTCTCTGAGTGCACTCTTACACAAGAATAGGGTTGGACTTGGGCTTGGTCGAGACACATAAATAAAATTGGGCGTTTTAGTTGCTCATACTAAAAAGGGGAGGCTCGCATGTAATTACTGCCAAGCACAGTACAAACACACACTCACACACACACAGCTGCTTGTGTGTGTGTGCTCAGGTGACCTTTTGACATGCGCGCTCAAAATACATTTCGAGTGGAGCACAAACACATGCGAGTGTGCAGTTAAACAGAGTAAGTACATAGAGATATATATCTGTCGATGGGGTATATATGGTACCTATATGGTATATGGCATTTCAAACCCTTAAATTTATCGCCTTTGTGGTTGCATGTGCTGCATTTGATTGGGCTTAATGCGTTTGAAGAGCAAATGACTTCCATAATGAAATTGCAATCGGCTTGTTATTGGTCTGGTTAATTATCGAATAGCTCAAAGCTATTATTAATATTATTATATTAAAAAGATTTTAAGTTTCTTTTTATTGCAAAAATGTTTATATGCTTAATTAAAATTAAACTTTTCACTGCGATGTGTTGAATCAGTAAACAGTGCCAAAGAAATAAATTAATTTCTTAGGAAAAAATGAGGTAAAAATAATAATAAATCAGAGCAATAAATAAAATCTGAATGTATTTAATATTCAGAGAATTTTTAGTGTCTTCACAAAAATATTAGACTCTATTTAATTGAATAAATTCATACAGGCAAAATGTTCAACTTAAGAGCTTTCAATAATGAGTTTATTTATTATTGGTTTTTAAAAGATTATTTTAAATTTGTTTAAAGTTTTATTTAAAAAAAACATAAAACATAAACATAAAACATATAAAAAATATTGTATATATAAAGAAATCTGATAAGTAACACTCTGCTCATAGCGAATGAAAATTTTAGCGCAGCACCGAAAAGGATACATCATCGGGACGCAGACCCATCAAGTATATGAAATTGACAAACCTCCAGCTTTGAGGCTCAATTTCAAATGGTGGCTGGACTCATGTATGTGTATATGTGTGTGTGGATTTGTGCTTGTAACATAGCGAACGAATACATTTTGTTCATTTTGCGGCGGCTCCACTTTCCCCAATGAATCATCAGGCTGAAGACAACAACAACAACAAGAGCAACAACAGCAACTTTTCTTTTTTTTGCTGTAAAACACGCAAAACAAAAGTAAAAAATCAGCACCAAACACACTGGATTGAGGGGGAGGGTGAGGGGACGGTGATGGGAGGGGACGGGGAGGGGGAGGGCGTTGCAGATGGTTTGCTTCTGCTCGTCAGTTTAACCAGGATGACATGGCCCGGTCCATTGCGGTCCTGGACTCTGGCATTTTAGCACTTATTCATAAAGTCCTTCGTCGCGGAACAAAGTGCGCACCCAGAACTTGCCCCAAAATGTGGCAAACGAGGAGAAAAACAAGCAAAAGCGACGCCAAAAGAAGAATTACTAAAAATTTATCAATGTAAAAGTTTGCACGGAGCGCCAAATGGGAGCAGAGGATGTGAAAGAAACGAGAAGGGGGCGGGCTGCCAGTGGGCGGGGCAAAAGGAAACAAGCAACAATGTAAATTATATGCCAGTTGGCTGCTGCGACAAACCGAGTGGGTAAGGGGTGGGGGTGAGGGGGCAGGCAGCGAAGTTCCCTTTGTCCGTGGCAAGCAAGTATCTATGTGCACGTGTTGAAGCTGTATCTATAGCTGTATATAAAGAGACATATATGAGTTACATAAGTGCACTTCCTGCTGGAGTCCTTGCTGCATATATTTGTACTTCTGGTATCGCATTTACATTTACAGAGAGCCTTAAACCGAACGCTTTTGCAGTTTGTGCAAACGTTAAAAGTTATAAAACAAATGAAACTTTTAAAGCTATAAATTTGTGCCATATTTCTATTGTTCAAATACTTGCATATAGTTTTATATGGCTCAGTGCACTTAAAAATTCCCTATAATTTATATTTATAAATGACTAACTATTTTACATGCGTTTTAAACCAATTGAATTTTGCACCTTGGTGTGAATGCAATATTAAACTGGATATAATCAAACAAGAAAAAACACATACATTAATAGATATAGTAATATTGATGGTAATAAAATTTTGACCTCAAACACAAACTCAAAATGAGTTAAGATAATAATGAATTATGTAATATTTTATAAGCAACTCGATATATTAAAATTAAGTTCATTTCTGAGTTTGAAATTCGTCATAGTTTTTTCACATACAAATAGTATTTCTTATTCTACAGTTTAATTTAATATTATTATCATTATTTCATAAAGATATACAGAACTTTAAAGAACTGTTTAAAACAACTTTTGCAAAAGATGAATAAAAATTGTTAATGAAAAAACTGAAATGTACATGTTTCATAAAGATAATATCACATATCAAATCAATGTGCCTAACAGAACTGATGCACAGTGGTTTATTTTTTTTTTAAGAGCCCATTTTATGGGCAGCCACCTACTTTCAATGAACTGCCCAGAGTCCAGCGAAGAGGACAAACATAAAACAGAAGAAGAAGAGTGGAACTGGCCAGTTGCCAACATGATGGCAAAGTTGTGGGTTAGGTGCGGGAGCAGGGGCAGCGAGTGCAAAGAGGCGCTCAAATGGGGTTGTCAGTATTTAACCCAAAAGGGTGGAGGTGCTGCCTGGCTGCGCGAACTCTGCGCAGAGCCACGACCACAACAATGCATTGCCAAAGGAGCTGCCAACCGAAATGTGGATGGGGAAGGATGGGGGAACGGGGGGCAACACACTGTATGCACGAGTAACATACGAGGCAGTAACAAGAGGTGCCGAGAACCACGAGATTAGGTTCAAAGGCAGAACGCAGGAGCAGAAAAAAGGCCAGCTGCAGGATGTGAATAGAGAGCCCCCCGCACCAGACCCCTCTCCAGACAGCGGCCGCATCTGAAATCCAATTGAATTAGACTTTAATGGGCGCCAGAGAGAGACATCTAGCGGTGTTAATAAAAAGCAAACTCAACATTTTTAGCTGCTTCCACTTGGCGCTGCTTTGTTTTTGGTATTTCTTTCTTTCTTTTCTTTTCTTTTCTCTTTTTTTTTGTTTTGTTTTCAAGAGCGAATTCCGATACAGTTAATGATAAGCCCAGCGCAGCGCAGTAACGAGTGCGAGCGAGTTAGCTGCGCTGGCAGCGCGAGCGAGCGCGCTATAGAGGGCGTTACCAGGTTGTCCGTCGCTTTGAGTGAGAGAGCGCGCAACTGAACGAAACTTGACGAAGCAACGAGTGAGTGCTTATTGGAAACGCTGCGAGCACTTCAAATGGGCACTCGACTTATTAGCAGCTGCGGCTCGTTGATCATCCAATTGTACGTTTGCTCTGTGGGGTTGGTTGGGTGCAAAAGTGCTTGGCCACTATTTGGCCCCTCAACTGGGTCGACACTTTTTCAATATTTCTGCTGCACTTGCCGCTGCCCCACCCCCTCCTTTGAAAAATGAAGTGCCGTTCGCGTGGCAAAAAATTGTTTGTGCCTCGTCGCATTTAAATTTTCTTTAAATTTCAACGCTCTTTGCGTGCAAATTGCTGCAAAATGCTAATTTCGCAATGTTGTTTAACAATTTATGTTGGCGTTTCTAATTGGAAAGCTTTTAGCATTCCAACTGCACTTCTGGGCCGGCAACGTGCCACATGTGGCATCGTGGGGTCTTGTTAAAATCAAATTATATTATGATTTCATGTTTTGGCACTTTTCAACACTATCCAATTGCATGTCGCGACACGTAACTAGACTCTCATTGGAGCGCACGCATTATCCAATTAGCATGCACTAATATTCTAATTTTATTAGGCACAGCAGTCAACGGGCTTCACTTGAAATAGAGGGGGCTCCCCAAAGTTACAGTAAATAGTGACTGCTTTAAGTAGAATAAAAGAATCTATATTAAGCTTTTAGGAAATGAGACAAGAGCTTAATTAGTGCCATAATTTGTAGTAAGTTAGTATTATTAGTATTGAAGAAAGTGTAATTGATTGGTGTAATTGAAATATATTATTAAATCTTAATTTTAAATAACAAAATTTTCATTTTAATTTAGCTGTGTTTTAAGTAGAGCTAAGCATCTTACATATTTGATTAGCATTGATATAAAGGCTCTAAACAATATTTTAATACATGCATGATTTGTTATCTTGACAAGCTCTGCCAAATTTCAAGAAACCTTCAATTCTATTAAAGCAAAAATCTGAAGCTGATAACTTGGAAACAATAAAAAAAACTATTGTTATTAATTGAAAAGCTCATGAAAAGTTATTCATTTGAACTCATAATTAACTAAAGAAAACTTTCAAGTTGCACGCTATAAAATCAGAATTACCCAATTTAAAACGAGGGTTTCTACAGAATTTAAAATTCTACACATATTTATGTATATTTAATTTTTGTTTTTTCAAATTAAAAAAACTTGACTACCCAGATTTTTTTGTAATTTCTTTAGCTTATCTTTGGGCACAGCCAATGGCAGTTGGCTTTAATATATACGCACGTATATCTCACAGATCGGCCATTACTTTAAAAGCGTCTAAAGATAAGCGCGCACGACAAATTGGTCGATGAACAGAGCGCTCCGAGTCGAAGAAGTGGAGCACAACGCACTTTAATCAACCAACCAGAAAACTTTGCGAGTCCAAATTTATGTTTCCAACAAGTTGTTGTTGTTGTTTATTTTTAAGGAGAGGTGGAGCTCATTTTAAAGCTGTTCGCACAAATTAGGAAGCCGAAAAGTGGTTTTTGGGTGCAGATAGATAAGAAACTTAACGGTAAAGCAGCTAACAGATGCGCCAACTAAAAAACTAATAAGAAAAAAGCAGAAACAAGTTCTTGTTGGACGCCCAGCGGAATCCAATGAGCGCGAGAGCCGCAAACTTTTCACTCACAGAGAGAGGGAGAGAGAGAGAGAGCGAGAGTGCAGCTACCAAGTGTGGTGGTGGTGGTTTCCTTGGTGGTGGTGGTGGTGGTTAGTGGTGTTGGTGAGTCCGCTGAGCAAATCAGCCAAACGCATTGAAGGTCTTGCCCCGCCACCAAAGAGAGCAGAGAGCGCTCAGCGAGTGCGAGTGCGAGCGGCGATTTCCACTCAAAGACGGCCGGGCCATTCGACCACTGGGCGTGCGAGCGGTGCGGCAATAGCGCGCAGCGCCAGCGTCCGGGGTGCAGCTGTATCTGTATCTTTGGCCGTGTGTATCTGCGCCAGTGGTGGAATGAGAGAGATTTGTGTGATGTGTCGTTAGGTCGAAACGGTCGAGTCGGGTCGGGTCGTGTACCTTTTGCCACGAATGTTTTGCCAGTCAGGCTCTAAAAGGCCTTACGAGAACAGCTGAGATTTCGCTGCTCGCATGACGCGCATTTTCCACAAAGATACAACAAAATTTCTGAATTTCCTCCAATACAAAAAGATATAAGCATAGAAAAAAAATTAAATCAACTGAAATTTGTGCGAAGTCGAGCAAAGAAAATTTTACACAAGTCTTAAAATAAATTCGTGTGTGTGCAGCAAATAAATAAAATAAAAACGCAGCGAAATAAAAAAATATTTCAAAAATATTTAGAAAAAACGCGCAATAAGCAAATTATTGAAAAATATAAAAAACCACAAGTGTTTTTCGTGCTGTGTAAAATGTGCAGAGCAAAAATCAAATAATTATAAATACAAAATTTATTATTATAATTCAACACAAAGCAAAGAAATATACGAAGCAAATACTTTGCCAGAAAGTGAATAAATAATTTTTGGAAAATATTTTGATCAGTTTGCCTGGTGACTTTTTTACGTACTGTGCGTGGACCGGTGCAAAGTGTATTCCAGCGGTTATTCCACGTGTTCCGATCCGGCCGCCAAAATTATTACGCACAATTCGCTGAGCGTGTACGGTGGCGGCGTCATGTGCGCCTCACCGTCCACCGCTCCCGGCTTCTTCAATCCGCGGCCGCAGTCCGGCGCCGAGCTGTCCGCCTTCGATCTGGGCCTCTCCCGCTCGATGACGCTGGGCGTGCCGCCGCACAGTGCCTGGCACGATCCCAACCTGGGCGGCCATCTGCACGCCTCGGCCGGACCGGGCTCCCTCTCCGGCGCCAACACAAGCAGCGGCGGCGGCGGCGGAGGCGGCACCACGCCCAGCAGCGTGGCCAGCCAACAGTCGGCGGGCATCAAGCAGGATTTGTCCGGCCTGAGCGCCTCCACGGCGAACCTCAACCAAAGCGCGCACCACGTCATCAAGGAGGATCTCTCCAGCTTGCCCAGCGCCAACGGCGGCTCCACATCCGCTCATCACACAAGCACCGCCCAATCCGGCCACGGCTCCGATCTGGTCCCCATCATCAAGGGCTCACAGTCCGCCAGCTGCGGGGGTGGCGGTGGTGGAGGTGGTGGCAGCACCACGCCCAGCTCCCAGGCAAACAGCTCCCACTCGCAGAGCAGCAACAGCGGCTCCCAAATCGATTCCAAGCAGAACATCGAGTGCGTCGTCTGCGGCGACAAAAGCTCCGGCAAGCACTACGGACAATTTACCTGTGAAGGTGAGTACAACGGGGAGGGTGGCACGGCAGGGGGGTTTATAATTGTAAGATCGCGTTCGGTTTGTTAGCTGCAGAAATCGCCAGTTGATTTCAATTGTAGCTTCTACAGCTTTGTATCTGTGTATCTGCAATGATGACCAAACAGAAATCTGGACGCCAAATAGTTAAAAGGCGATTCAGAGACTCAGAAACTACTCAAAAGCGTGCTGATCTTGACAGTTACTGTGAATTATGGCAGTTTGATGAGTTGGCAATAAAATTTGGTGATCTATTGCAAGTTGTCTAAGGTGGGTGTGTACTGTGTGTGTGTGTGTGTGTTTGGGTGTGTGTGTGTGTGTTTGTAAATATGCTGAGAGTACGGAGCTGCGACTAACAGCGCCTTCAAGTACTTTGCTACATAGTTAGTAAAACGTACAGTGGTTACTGCTAAGGTGCAATTAGAATGTACTCTAAAGTAGTTAAAAATGTATTGCCAAAAGATTTGCTGCCAGTTATTACTGTATATGCGTTATCTAACCCTGGCTTAAGGTGTTTACCTTGTATAATATTCTCAAGATACTTTTGTATCTTCCTTGTAGCTTTTTTCAAATAGCTATCTGGGGCGCAGATACTTTTTACCCAATTGTAGATTAAGCAGATTTTCATGCATATTTCAAAAGACACTTTTATATCTTAGCTGCACTTGAATGCTTATCCTCGGCTTTAGTCAGTTATTATAATTGCTTTTATATCTTCGTTTACAATTCAGAAACTGCGCTTTCTCCCCCTCAAATCCACTGCAGATACTTTTGTATCTTTGTTTTTGCAGTCAAATTCAAAATCTTAGCTACTTTTGCATATAAAGAACATTTTTCACGGAAAACTCTCAAAAACTGTCAGTACATGAGGGCGTATTATGTAACGCAACGCAGGCCGCTTCGCAGATACTTTTGCCCACCCCCACAGTCTGGTCAAAACGCCGTTACAGCGGTCGCATTTGCCGCGATCCGAGCCCGGCGCACGCACCCGCAACGTCTCGACTCGCTTATCGCCAGATAAAAGAGCAGAACTAGAAGAAAAAAAAATGATTATCTAAATAAAATACTGTGCGCTTTTGTACTAAGCCAAACAATTGTTGTGCAAACATGCAAATTGTGCGGCTACGGCCGCTAAATGAAGCGCCCACCTTTTTATTGTCTTAGACCTGGTCGCGAGCAGGCAGTTAGGCAGGGCTACGACAAGGGGGGGTGAAGAAAAAACTGCATTCATGAGTTAAGATTAACGCTGCACGCAGCGCCTGGCATTTAGTACAAAGCCAAGTTGAACTTGTCATATTCGTATCTCTTCAAATGTTCTGCTTTTAGTCAGAGAGAAATTATAGCCGCAAAGCGTGTCTATAGGCACAGTGGTGTGAAATATAAAATAAATTATATTATAATTTCAAAAGAAAATACTGAAATCAAAAATACATTTTATAATATAATTATTATAAAATAAAAATTATAAAATTATTCAGAAATTGTTTTCTTATTGATATGCATTAAGAATAGGTCAATTGTGTTTAAAAAATAAATAATCGAATCTTAAATATATCATTAAAAAGTATCTGACAGATACATTGCGCATTTCTTACCACTGTTCGCTTGGCGGGGCTCAGTGCATTGTAGATGCTTTTATTATTATTAATCACCCAGCATTTTGTACGCATGCGCAGCAACAACAACAACTAGAATAACAACAAAAACAACAATCAAAATATGTGGCTCGGTGACCGCCTCGCTGCATTCTGAAGGTGTTTCTGCAACTCGCCACCCGCTTGCCGCTAGCCGCATGCATGTAGCGCATAGATACATGTATCTGCTGCTGCTGTTGTTGTTGTATATCTTTTGGGGGCAGCGGCTGCTGATGATGTTGCCACGATAGCAATCTATTTTGTTCTATGCCAGCCGCAGTCTCAAGTCTCGCGTCTCAAGTCTCAACTTGAGGCATGTACAAAATAAAAGAAGAAGGAAAATGCTTTTCAAAATAAATAGTAAAGCGCATGGAAAACACTCAGCGATTTGGCGCATATCATTGCCAGTTATGCGTTATTTTGTTTTGCGCTCTCTCTTCTCTCTCTCTCTCTCTCTCTCTCTCTCTCTCTCTCTCTCTCGCTCTCTCTTTTTCTCTTTCAGTTTTTGAGGATCGCTTTGCACCAAAATGCCATAATGTGCGCCGTTGCGTCCTTTCAGCTGATTCACTTCCACGCCGAGATACACGTACTTGCAGATACTTGGCACAACTCGTTTTCTTCCGCGCACTGCTGTCTCACTTGTCCGTCCGTCTGTCTGCGCTGCCTGTCGGCGCTGTCTGTCCAGTTCCAGGGCGCAGTATGTGAAATTTATTCCAAAAGGCAACCCCTGCCTCCACGCATTTCGCAGCTCTAAGATTAATTGTAGCTTATGCGTGTATCTGTTGCCCGTTCCAAAGTATCTGTATCTGTATCCCTAGCTCCTCAACCCTCCGCCCATTGAGGTCTCATTGTATTTGCAACTTGTTTGATTTAGCACACAGCTGTTCCTCAGTTATTATTTGTAGGTGAAATTAGGTACCTCAAGTTGTATCAAAGTCCCACTCATTATTTTTTAAGAAAAGATACTTTTGTATCTCAACGTAACCTTTGCTAAAAGTCACGGTTCAAGCTGCAGGCAGTAAGAAATGTGTTCTGATAAAAGACGCCTGATAATATTAATGATGAGTGCAAGCCTCTAATGTGCCAGACCAGCTCGAAGAAGAAGCAGAAGAAGAGGAAGAGGAGCAACAACAGCCAAATAGCTCCCCGCGCCTATTAAATTAGCTATTTGTCATGGCTATTAGCAGCCAATACTTGGGTTCTTTTTCATTGTATTTTTCCTTCAACAGATTTTCACACTCATCGTTTATACGTATATTCGATATGGCAGCAGTTTTTCCAAGAACTCCGCGCTTTATTTTTTACTTTACACACCTTTTGCATTGCAAATTTTTGTTTGTGCTGCGTTTATTTATTGCATGAAAAGTTATCTTAGCGCCCATGTCAAAAGCTAATTAAGTTGATTTATCTGCTGCCCCACATGAAAATGACAAATAAATTTTATGAAAAATGGCTGCAACAACTAAGTAGCAGGCATGCAATTAATTAAGTGCCACATAAACATCAACTAGCGCAAAAGGAAAGCTCCAAGAAAATGCAGAAAATATTTAATAAACCATTAAAAAGCAAGTGCAGGCCGGGCCCAACCTGGCCTGGCGCTTGAAAAAAATAAGAAACAGGCATAAGAAATTGCCAACATGTCTAATTGTTAAGCGCGAGCAACGCGCATTAGCCGCCACGCTTTGTGCGAATGTATCTCACAGATACACGGGTACAGATACTTTGTCAACCTGATGTTGTGGGCCGTTTCGCGGCGCATTAACATTTTGCGCTGTGCATTAAAAAAGGAAGTTTTGATGTCAACTCATTTAAATAGTTTCCCACGTTGCCGCAATTAAAGCGCAGCCCAAAACCCAAGAATTCATATGCCCAACACACAAAGACACAACGATGGTCAAGCCAAACCACGTTCCATGTCAAAGCCCCGAAAAAAAATACAAATTTTGATGTTGACAATGTCACAGTTTGCTTTATGCTTGTCCATAGTCATCATCATTGTTCTGTGTGTGTGTGTGTCGTGTATCTTTGTATCGTCTTTTTCTGTGGGGTTTCCTTTTGAAGAAATTTGCTGAACAACATGTGTGGCTTTTTAATTCACTTCATTATGATGTAGGCAAATAAAGCATTAAGCGCAAGTTTTTCTCCTCATGCGATTACATTCGGCAAATGCAGGCAAAAGAATTAATCAAAGTTTTGCTAAAATAAATGTCAAATATGTCATGTTATATTTACTGCATTGTAGTTGTAGGCTATTCCCTCAAAAGTGTGCAAAGTAAGAATTATATTAATGTGTAAATATAATATGAAGTTTATATTATTCAAATTTTAAAAAAGAATAAAAGTCTTATGCTAAATACAATGTTACATATATATATTTTTTTTTGATATATATAATTTTTATTATGATTCACGAAAAGGTGCTCATTTCATTTTCATATATTTTAATGCCATTTAAAATCCTGCACATTTTTGACTTTATCACTTTTGCACCTCGGTCTGATTTGGGGGCGGGGGAAAATACTTGAAATGGCGCTTGTTGGTTTCAGTTTTGGAGAGTCTTAAATAAATTATATGAAAATTCCAGTTGGTAGACACATTCGCTGAGCTTTAACAAAAGGCGCACATAAATCAATTAGCTGTCTACTCGATGCCCCAAAATACAAAAAAAAAAAACAAAAAATAAAATAAGAAAAATAAAAAAAAACGGTTTAAATAACAGCAAAAACGTAAATACGATTGCAAAAAAATTAACAACGCCCACTGCGCATTTTTCAGATGTGTTTTTCGTGGAGCAATTTATGACGTTGCAGGCTTATGTAGCCTTTTATTTGTTTGCTGTTGGGGGCGTGGCAGCGCCGCCCGCCACAAAACTTAGCTTACTTATTAATTAGCAACGCAAAAGCTTAATAAATTTCGAACTTGTATTAAATTTGCATTCATTTCATATATTTCTGTGGGCATATATGTAACCCCTATGTCATTTATTTTATGCGCATAAATCGCTTTTTGATAAACATTCATAACTTCCGTGCGATTTGGCGCGCAGGCACACACATGATTTACTTATTTAAACCGTCCCCTTGCGGCACATGCTCTTAACTTAAATTATGACCGCAATATTTGTTTTTGGCAAATTGTGGCCATAAAACTGTGAGGTAGCGGAAAGACCAAAAAAAAAACACAGAAATTGGAATCATATTTATGACTGTGATCGAGTCGTGGCAACTATCTGGTCGGGTGCATTACTCAACTCAGCCGCTTGTCAACGAATAATGAGCTCGACGTCTTGGTCTGTTTTGCAAAATATTTGGCACAAGCGCCAGCCCTTCATTAAAACGCTACAGCAAAATCGCGTCGAATACGAAACTTAATTGTACAGATTTTCCGTAGACAAAACAAACAGCAACAACTACAACTGAGCCACAACAACAACTACTGCGGCTAGACATTGTAATCATTAAGCGCTGACTTGTAGTACAAATCGTTGTACTTAGAAGCCAAGTTAAAGCCAATAAAGCTGCTGCCACAGTTTCAGTTTCAGTTGCAGTTGCAGTTGCAGTTGCAACTGGGAGCTTCAACTCTGCCTCGTCTCTGCCAAATGAGGCGCAAAAAATGCATCCTGACACGATGCGATTTCGTAAAGGTGCCCATTCCGCCTCTACCCCCCTCCTTGAACAAAAATCGTGAACTAGCGAGCGACTTGATCCGCTTTATAATGTAACGGTTTAATTAATTATGTTAAGCTCTGTGGGCCATGGGCAACGTGCAACAGTCAACAGGCAGCAGACAGCAGACACAGTTGTTGCCACTTCATGCGCAATTTTTGTTTTCAGCTAACTTGGCTAATCGATCAGCTGCAACAGATCGCCGCGAAATATATTTGCTTTTCTATTTTTTCTTGTTCTTCTATTTTTTTCTGTGCACGTTTTGTGGCATCCTCCATGCACTTGCAACACTTGTAGCCACAGCTACTCATGACGACATGCTCCGCGGACTGCAATCTCTCTCCCTCTCTCTCTCTCTCTCTCTCCATCTCCCTCTTCCTATCTCCGTCTGTTCGCTCTCTTTAATAGTGCAACGCCGCAGCAATAACCTTTCTTATCGCCATGTGTCGCCGGGCAACAAGCTGCTGCTGCAACAGGCCCAAGTACATGACTTCGACTTGCAACAGGGCCTCGACTTGCAGTTGGAGCTGGGGTAGAGTTTCGGCTGCATATTTTCGCATAGCATCAGTTAAATCAAAGCCAAATCGCTTATCTTTATTTTCGCCAAGTCTCAGTCGGCCTTTTGTTGTTGATGTTTGTTGTTGTTGTTGCTGTTGCTATTATTGTTGTTGCGGCTGGGCAACGTGCGAATTGCTCTGCATATGGTGGCATATGGGCCAAGCGCTGCATAGACGGGCCCAATATAAAAATTGTGGGCTACAAAGAAACGGGTTTGCAAGAAATGAGTAAGAAGCTAGTTCGGATAACTACTCCAGAATGAGTTACAGACTCAGTACGTGCAATTTTGGTCGTAATTTGTTGAACAACAAGTTAAACTTTAAGTTGTCTCCTGACAGATCAATGACAAGAGTCGAATAACTTTTATATAAAAATGCTCACTTAAAGATAAATTATGTAAAAAAGATCTAACATTCAAATATGAAAGGTATTTATTTATTTACACCCAATTCTCTATTTAATAGCTATTAAAAAGTAAGTCAATTCTTAAAAAGCCAGCACAGCTGTCACTTTACAATTGTATCTAAAAACATGTTTGTATCTCTTCTATCAATTTATATCAACCAACTACCCATATCTACAGCGCATTGTCTCCCAGCTATCTACAAAGGTTATGTATCTGAAGTCACATCAAAGTATCTTCAGCATTTTCTATCCCGTACAGTAACTAGCTGCAATCGCAAAACAAATGTAATTTACGATTCGCAACATTTTCATTAAGTGGAAAGTTCTTAAATTTGCCACAGCTGAGAAGTTTGCTAAAGTGGCAGCTAAAACTCCCAGCAGATACTTCCCACAAGTATCTTTACCATTGACCTATATCGGGCTATAAACCCAGCTGGTTTATAGCAATGTCAACCCGGACTGGCGTTGCCTGCTGTTACCTTTACCTGTTACCTGCTACCCAGTAATCAGCTGTGGGGCACCTGCAACTGCAGTTGCAATTGAAACTGAGCTTCCGCCTCGCGAAGTTCAAGCGCGTTCATAATCAGCGCATTTTGTAGATACTCGAAGTGCATGCACAAGTTAAAACATTTTGCGGTTCGTGTCTGGGTCTGCAATTATGTTTCGGTTGTACTCCAGATACTTTGTCTAGCTTTTGCTGCGCTTTGGCTTTGGCTTTAGCTGTGCCGCCGCCTCAATCTCAGTCATCAGTTTTGCCAGTCTTGAACCAGAGATGAACGCGTGTCAGATTGCTATCAATAAGATTGCAAAAAGAAAATGTAGCAAACAAATCCAAACATGAATCATCTCTAAAAATTGAATTAAAAAGATTTGTATTTGCCAGAAAAAGCTGCTTAAAACACTTGCATTTTCTTTGTATATAAATTTAAAAATATTTACTTGTAATTAAATTAAATTTTCATTTTGCCAACATTTATAAAACACTTTATAAAAAGCTTTTTGAAAATTTTCAAGTTTATCCAAACTAATGAACAACTATATTTATATAAGTTTTTGCTTAATAAATTCATTTGTTTTCAATTTTATTGAACATTTTGCAAAACCTATTGCCAATCGTGAGTCGTGTCACGACTGGCGCTCAGCTCTAGCCCTCAAGTCTTGAGTCGCTGTGCTAATTACTTGAACTAGCTGCCTGCACATGTAAGCTTAACATTTAATTATTGCGACTTAATGATGGCTCTCTAGCTATGTACTTTGGGTGTCTATTAATGTGTGTGTGTGTGTGTGTATTAATAATTAGAAAATGAGCCGACAATGGGGCGGCGTCTGGTCGCTGCTATTGACTTTGTGTTGGTGTGTTACACTTCTGGGGAACGGTGCATTGACCGATCGCAGGCTAAGCAATTGGCCAAAAACTGAGCCTGAATTGCCAATTGGCAATTGCCAACTGCCAAACGCTTGCTGTGCGAGTAAGTAAGGCACACATGCTTAAACTACTCATAGAGATACGCACAGATACTTTTAGCCACTCATAGATACTTTGCTTGGGCTCCAACTAATTTCACGCTTCAAATTGCGGCGTTGACTGCACTTTCATTTATGTTGAGGCCTCATGGCCATGGTCACGCTACGAGTGGGAGAGGGGATGGGTGGACTTCTAGGGGGGATGGTTGTTGTTGATATCGTGCTGTTTTCGCACACATTTCAGGAAGTTCAATTAATAGAACGCAGACCTTAGCTTAGCTGTAGTTCTTGGAAGTCTAACTGTATTGAACGCTTTATGGCGCTTAGCGCACGCGAGCTTACCCTTACCCCCCTTCCCCTCGCACCACTTATTTCCTCTCCCCTGCCCACGCTTGCAATTAAGCTGAAGCGTAATTGAAACTACCGCAAAATGCGCTTGGCTTATGGCTAAACTGTCTGCGCTTATGAGATACATTTTGAAGCCATAGCAAGGCCTTGACAGTTCAGCTGCTCTAGGGCTTCCCGCAGGGCAGTGATAAAGGGGGGGGGGGGAGGGACTCCAACGGACCTCCCTATTTTTTTGGGCCTTACACCTTCACAGCTTCAACGGCATCTTCATCTTTATTTTCAACTGCATCTGCTTTTCGCTCCACCCTTTTGCGATCTTTGATATAACATGATATGCAATTCCCCGTCCCCTTGCCATCTCCCCCTCTTTGCCTATCGGCTTACGGTATCGGTTCATAGCTGAATGCTTCAGCTCGTATCTTCATCAATAACGACACGGCGCAGCGTTCGCATCGTCTGAGCTCCAGATAAAGCCGCGATATGCGCATATGGGCAGTTCTTTTATTTTCGATGCTGGCCAAAAGCCGTAGGTACCACGGCCGGGAATAGGCCCGTCCAGCTGTCCCTCAGTCCCCACACCATCAGTAACAACAATAACAACAACAACAACAACAACAACAACAAAGAGGCAAAGGCAACGGTACGTTTTGTGCAGAAATCGTGACTTGGTACAATATCGTTATTCGTAGATCATATGGTGTAAAAGCTTAAGTGTGTGCTCTGTGTGTGTGTGTGTGTGTGTGTGTGAGTGTGTGTGTGTGTGTGTGCATATTTCCTAGTTGCCTTTTGGCTGCATCTTGGGCTTGTCTAGCGCGGCGTGTGAGGCCAACGTTTGGCTTGGCAGCTCAGACATCGCAGCATGCCCTTCTCGCATCAGTTGCAGCTACTCTCAGATACTGTATCTTATCTTGAGTTATGTGTTGTGGAAAGCTACAAAGTAGCTCTTTAACGTTCTCAAGCTTTTCTTCTTAAAATACTTAACCACTGTCAACTTTTACAAGTTTAAGTTGAAGGCCTTGAAAGCTTACCTACTTTCTTTATTCTCAAAGAATTACAAAACCTTGCAAATTATTAAGGCTTGATAATGGCAGATATTTTAAGCATACTTTCTTTAGTTACGTTCTACAGATTTTAGTTTTTCATATTATTTTGTAAGCTTTAATCTGCCTTTAATTTTGAATTCTTAAAAACTTTAAGTTCAAATTTCGTTCTGTTCAGTTTAAAAGCAGTTTTAAAGCAGCTTAAAGCTCCAGTGGAGCGCATCTAGTGATCGACTTAGCTGCATAGCCCAATAAGTTCCCTGTGCCAGGGCACGTTTTGGTGCACACGATCGCAACGCAGTCTTGACTGCCTCCCCCTTCCCTCCGCCCACTCCCACTGAATGCCTAGGCAGGAGCGCGCATTGAAAATCTTTTATAGCGCAGATCGCATAGTTCGAGACGTGGCTGCGACTTCGACTGCGACTGTGCCTGGAACTCTGGGCTTACATATTTTGTTTGATGATGATTTTACAGCTTAAAACGAATTTTATGAGCATATGCCATTGTTTTGAGTTATTGTGAGAAATTTTGTGTGCGGCCAACGAGGGGCAGACAGGACTTGGACTCCGGCCAGCTAGGAGAGCTGATGGGTGGGAGAGGGGCGCGGGGGAGTGGCAACGCAAGTGATACACATGTTCAGCTGCATGGCGACATCAAATTGCAGCGGAGCTTGTAAACAACGCGCCACAACAACAAGCTAGCTCTCTGACGTAACAGTAAATTCGTGTGCAGCCCAAAAACTAAAATTCAGCAGCCGCCCAACAATATAAAAGGCACTGCCTCTTCTTCTTCTTCTGGCTAGACTAGCTGCCTCTGAAGTTAGAGTCCATCGTATCTTCGTGCCCAAAAGATACACTTTGTTAATTGAAAGCCATTAAAGGTAATTTTATGGAAGGCGTTAAGCCATGAAACGTGTAACATGACCATTGACATGGCCAACAGTCCGGGCGGGAGTAGTGATGGGGGGAGGCTTGGGCCCAACCAGGACTAGGACAAGCAACTGCGAGTGTCATGAAGTGAAGCGCAACTTGCCGCATTTGGTGGCATGTTCTGCGCTTTGGGTACTTTGCTTTACAAGTGGTAACAATTTTTGTTGCCCTGTTTTCTTTTTTTTTCTTCCATTTCTCTCCTCTTTTTTTTTTTTTGATCCAAGTGGCATGGAATTTGTTTTGCTTGTTGCAAGGCATTCGAAGGTGTAACTGACGTCTAAAGCTTGTTTTTAGATTGTTTAAAGCTGGAATAGCTCATAAAGATGTTCAGAGTGAAGTTGAGTTTGCTGTGAAAATGTGGGAATAAACGGGCGGAAAAGATTAAAGCAATTAAAAATTAAAAAAAAATATATATATATATATCAGTTGGCTTTTAACTCACTAGGGAATAGTTAAGGTGTTTATCTATCAACATATCAACATTTTTTTCGGATACGGCCCGTCTGAATTTATACCTTATTTATACCCTGTAATACATAAAAAATCTATTTAAAAAATTTTCGACTTACTGTTACACATTCCTTAAACTCATGAAATATATTTTTCTTACTTTCATTTTCAGGCTGCAAATCGTTCTTCAAGCGCTCTGTGCGACGCAATCTTACATATTCGTGTCGGGGCAGCAGAAACTGTCCCATAGATCAGCACCATCGCAATCAATGCCAATATTGCCGTTTGAAAAAGTGCCTCAAAATGGGCATGCGACGCGAAGGTAAGTCATTTGTCCCCTCCACACCTCCGCCCCTGCGTCCCTGTCCCTGGCACCCGCTACTCGCTACTACAAAATTCGAAATTTCTCGCACTGGGTGTGGGTCAATTAAAAGTCAAATAGTGAGGCAAACACATAAATAAAATTAAATAGGCAAGGCGAAAAGAAAACGAAAAACAAAACGGAAGTAGAACACGGCTGCTCGCAAAGAAAGAAATTTGATTTTCGATTGTTTGTAGGTTACGTTCGGTCCAATAAATGGGACAACTAAATGTCACATGCTACGAATTTTCACACAACACAATTGACAAGTGTGGGCTGCACTTTTACGGGCTGCTCTAGTTCGGTTAGTTCAGCTATGTGGATGGTGCCAAGTGCTCTGCCAAAGAATGTGCCTACAGTCAGAGTGCCAATTGATCAGTGGCTAAAAGTTGTGGTCCTCCAAAGAATAAAACTCTATCCAGTTGTCTAAAAATCCTTGATATTACGGTACAACAAGCTTAAGCTCCATCCATCCATTACAATTAATCAAAGTCCTCCAAATAACTCAATAAACTGGCCAAAGGCGAATTTCTAGACTGCCAATTAGATGCCCATTTATTGTCATATTCCATTAAACATCAAGCTGTACACATGACATTTAGCCAAGTTCCTACATTAAAACGAATCCATAAAGTCATTTGTCTAGACACACTCACACAACAAAGTAATGGCTATAATATCTACAAATAATTTAAAATTACTAGCTAGTAGATACCCTATGTTTAAGCGAAGTGCATTTGCTGGAATTCAAACGTTATTTCTTAGGCCTAATACTTCCCCATTGGTTAGCTTTATGGTTACAGGGTATACAAAAACAATTAAGCATTGGGTACAGCATATTGACCCTAAAGATCAAATGCAAACTTGTTCGCTCGCTGGTTAATTATTAAAAAATAAAACATTGTTGAAGTTTGAGTATACAAAATGCTTGAATACTCGAATAATTGAATAGCTGAATACTTGAATAGTCGAGCATAGTCACATTAGGAATTAGCTCAATATGGTAATTTGAGTGTCGACACTTTTTTTGCTGTGCCCACAAATGATTTACTAAACTTAATTCGATTAAAACCAGTGATATACACTGACAGAAAATTATGGACTCAACAAATGAGAAGTGATTAAATAGTAACAATAGTGAAATATCAAATATGCTGTTCACTTTTGATTGTTGCTTCTGATTTTTTTGCAGTGTATGCGCCGACTTAATCAAAGGCAACTTGCAGCCGCGCTTGTGCGCAAATATTTGGCATAGTTGGGCCAAATGTTTTGTGCACAAATTGGCAAACGACGACAAATTGACAGACGCCACGGTGAATCGATCAATGGGTGACTGCATGACTGACTAACTGACTAACTGATTGACTGACTGACTGAGTTGTTGGGTGACTGCTTGACTAGTTGGTTGGTTAGTTGCAGTTGTCGGCATTAACAATTAACATCTGTCCAAGAGGGAGAGAGAGGGAGAAGGAGATACTTGTCCGGCTGCTGCGCAAAGCTGTTATTATTTGCACTAATATTGACAGGTTTTCGCAAAATGCTAATAGTCCCCCTTAGCAACAACAACAACAACAACAACATTAACAACAACAGCAGCAGATGCTGAGCTGTAGCTGCGATTTGGGTTAAGAACGAGGCAATTAAAATGCAGCTACAGCCGCATTGTAATTAAATGTATCTAAACATTGATTTAAGCGAGGGTATTGCGCAAAAATATTTAAGAAAAAATACTATCTATAAACTTTGCTGCATGAAAGAAACATAAAATTTGCCTAGGCCAAGTACAAAATGTTGTTTTGGCTAATGACAGAGTGTGAACCCAACTGTGGGCTACCTGTTTGGCCATTAAATATGCGATTACCTGTGGCTGCCAACTTGTCAACTTGTCAGCTTCATAAAACGCAAAAGAGTTCAGCACCTTTTGCCCCACAGCGCTAGCCCTACCCCTACCCCAACCCCCTCCGCTGTCTTTGATGGCATTTCCTAATGTACAAGTTCTGCGTAAAACTAGTTCACAATTGCCCAAACCTATATCAGCGCTGAGAAATCGTGAGAAAATGTCTTTTCTGCATAGAATTTCAGTCCCTTTTATTTTTGCTTTTGCTTTTTTTTGACGCTACTTAGCACAAAAGCGGCACAAAGGTTATGCCTTGCGAGAGACCTGGTCAAGAAATTCTACAGCTTGAACAGCACAGAAAAACCAGAAAAAGCGCATAAAATCAAGGCCCGGAGGTCGCTCTAATTAAATTGCAGTGTCAATTGGACGGGGTGGACTGAACCGAGGTGGGTTGGGTGGGTCAGCGAACTGGACAATAATTTGTGCAGAAACTTGATTTTATTTCCATCTCTATAAGGGTTGGGATAGTGAAATTTTTTCAATTTGTAAAGGCATTTTTGTTAGGAAAAAACTATTATACAGCGGCAGAATTGAAATACGAAAACTGGTTGGAAAACCAAAAAGATAGGGTTGGATAAATAAAATAAAGTAATATAAAAAAATATAAATTCGAGCTGAATTAAACTTAAAATTCTTAAATTGACAGCAATCATTGAATTGTAGCTGTCAATCAAAGTTTGAATTGCAATTGCCTAGCTAAAATCGCTTGACACTTTTAACAGCTTATATCAGCTCGTATGCATTATAATTAACAATGGAAATTTACACTCTACAACAACAACAATTGAGCACATGGAAAGCAAAGCAAATATTTATTGCGCAAATGCACATTAAGTGAAAGGCTTTTTGAACCTGAGGCCGGAAACTGCATTTCCGAAAAGCACATCAAGCCCTTGGTGGTGGGAGGGGTGTTTTAAGCCGCTTTATCCACTTGGCCACAATTAGCTGTGGACCACTTGGGCACGTGTGGCTCAAGTGGCTGCTTGACTCGATGACTCGTGTATCGTTTATCGATTACACAAAAACAAAAGCACAGCCCCGACTTGAGCACGTGCTAGCCCACACAATTCATTCATTAAGTAATCAGAGCCGAATCGTCAGAGACTAAGCGCAGTCTTTGTGCTGCTAACTCTGCCTCTTCCTTTTCTCTTGTTGTTGTTCTTGATTTTGTTGTTGCTGCTGGCCGCTGTTATCTGCTAAAGTTGATCTGAGCTGCAGTTGCGGTCAGTCTGGCAAGTTTTGCGTCACTGTGGTCAGTGTGGAATATATTTTCCCAGGCGCATAAATAAGCCCAGGCTCAGCTCAGCCAAAGCGAGTGAGAGAGAGCGAGAGAGCGAGAGAGAGAGAGAGAGAGACAGAGAGAGGTGCATAATAACCGGTTAGCAGCGTCTTCTGCCTGCATAGATCAGCTCGGGCATTATTTTTGTTGAGGATCAGCCTGCGTTGCCTGCGCAAATTACGCAAATGTATTGTATAAATAATTGTGTCGTCCGGCGCTGGACAGTGGTCAAGTTCCGGTTCTGCAACCCCCGGCACTTAATTGCTTCGGTAAAGCAATAAACAAATACACTTTTTTTTCATCTTCTTCCCTACCTAAGTTGAAGTCCTGTGTTTCACAAAATCTTAGTGACCAAAAATGCTTTCGCTTTTCGATTCAACAAAAGACGTTACTTTTGCCTGGCCAGGTGTGTGTATGTGTGTGTGCGATTGTGTGTGCTTGTGTGTGTTATGCCTTAGACAATGGCTGTGCCCAACACTTGGCCTGATCAATAATAATGTTTAGCTTTATTTGCTTTTCAGCGCCTTGGGCATAGTTTTTGCGATTTTTTATTTCGATTGTTTTATTTTATTTTCCTCCAAGTTGAATTGGAATCCAGCCTGTTACTCCAAGTGGGGTTAGGTGTGGTGCATATAACTCGGTCTAGGTGTGTACCGACTCATATTTAAAGGTGTAAAAACCTTTGCTAACCCACATTTGCCCAACTCAAGTACGCGCAATGCTCCATTGTTTTATTTGTATCAAATGCGTTTTTCTTTTTTTTTTTTTGAGAATGGCCAAGCCTCTTTATAACTTAACTCTTAACTCTGTATTTTATGCAGGTGTAAGTTTGTAGCTTATGTGAGGGAATTGCGGTTCAAAGTTCACAGTCAAGGAATGTACTTTTATTGAGTGCCTTTGAACGCACCCAAAAGTGCAGCTTAACTCTTGTGTTGGGAATTGAGTTCTTATTGTGTTTTTTACCGCTCAATAACTCCCTATTCAGCAAAAAAGTTCCGCTTTCAATTAATTGATCATGTGATCAGTTTAAACCTCTGAAAAGCGTCGAAACTCTCCTAAATTAAATGTTTTTCCACCAGAAAGTGTGTCTCATTTATAGCCTCAACAGCTTTTGAAGTTCAGCTTTTGCGTTCGTTTGCCTCTCAACTCAGTAATCAGTTATCTCTCTCTTTCTCTTTCATAACCTGTCTCTCTTTCTGCTGACAGGATTTGCGCGGGCGCAGCTTTTATGTAAGTTTAACTCTCACCTAAAATAAAAGCGCCTCTTAAATAGAAATACACTTTTGATAGCCCCTTCTTATTATTTTCAATGTATTCTACACAGCTCTAATCCTCGTCCTCTCTCCTGTCGCTATCCCTATTTCTCCTTCTTTATTTATTAATCAAGTTACGTCTTGAGTTCGCTTTTAAATTGCAGCTCTCTCTCTCTTTATCCCTCTCTCTCTCTATCTATCTCTCTATCTACTGTTTCTTATTCTCTGGCCCAACTGTTAAAGTTCTCAGAAGCTCATATTAAAGTGTAAAATTATTGCTAGTGTGTAGCGCTTGTTGCCTTTGAATCCACTGAGAGAAATATCTCAGTTGCATTTTAAAAGCTTTTACTTGCTGCATTCTAAAAGCTTTTACTCTCATGCAGAACAGCTGTAGCCTGAGCTTTTTATGCCTTGTACCTCGAATTGGCTCTGTTTATACATTTTAGGCTTAAGCTGTGCTCAAAAGACGCTATCCGACAGATACACACACGTGCTTGTATCTGAAAGATGCGTTGAAAGTATTTAGTCGAATTTGCATATCTAAGCAGTTGTGGCAACAAGGGGTTGCAACTGGCAAGGAGATCGCCGAGAAAAGCAGCAGAAAAAGGGTTTAAGGGTAGCTTCGGGTTAGAGAACAGAAAAGTATCTTATGACGTTGTCGGGACAGAACAAAAGCCGAGTAAAATACTAGAAGAGTGCGTCGAGATTGAGGCGCCCCGATAGGCATTGTGCGTTGTGGCAGCTTTGCCAACAACGTTGAATGGGGCAACATTGTGCGGCGTGTGATGTCGCGGTCAAAATAAGCGCACAAAAGGCGCGCAGATTGAATTACCTACAGATACAAATACAGATACAGATACAGATACAAATACTAACTCTCTCTTTCTCTCTTTCTGTCTCTTTGCAGCTGTTCAACGGGGCCGCGTGCCGCCCACACAGCCTGGCTTGGCGGGCATGCATGGCCAGTACCAGTTGGCCAACGGCGATCCGATGGGCGTGGCCGGGTTCAACGGGCACTCGTACCTCAGTTCCTACATCTCGCTTCTGCTGCGCGCGGAACCGTATCCGACATCGCGGTACGGCCAGTGCCTCCAGCCGAACAATATAATGGGCATCGACAACATCTGCGAGCTGGCCGCCCGGCTGCTCTTCTCCGCAGTGGAGTGGGCCAAGAACATACCCTTCTTTCCGGAGCTGCAGGTGACCGACCAGGTGGCCCTTCTGCGGCTCGTCTGGTCCGAGCTGTTCGTCCTGAATGCCAGCCAGTGCTCGATGCCGCTGCATGTGGCGCCGCTGCTGGCAGCCGCCGGTCTGCACGCCTCGCCGATGGCCGCCGATCGCGTGGTGGCGTTCATGGACCACATACGCATCTTCCAGGAGCAGGTGGAGAAGCTGAAGGCGCTGCACGTCGACTCCGCCGAATACTCCTGCCTGAAGGCGATTGTGCTCTTCACCACCGGTAAGTTGCTGGACATCCTGTACAAGGATGTGCCCGCACTGCTAACCAAAGTTTCAGCGCTGCTCGGCAAACGCCTCAGCGGCGACGACTGCACCCACGATCAGCTGCTGGCCGTGGTGCGCGACCATCTCGACGAGCTCAACCGCTCCGAGTTCGAGTCGCAGCTGCAGCAGGCGCCGCTGCACTTGGCCACCTTCATGAAGAGCGTGGCGGGCGTCGAGGCTGCAGTGCAGCAGGCGGAGCAGCAGCAGCAGCAACAGCAGCAGCAGCAGCAGCAGCAACAACAACAGCTGACTCTCAATGAGTCCAAGCCGAGTGCTGCGCCTGCTGCTGCTCCTCCTGCAGCTCCGCCTGTGCCCGTTGTGCCCTCTGCCGGCAGCGCTTTCAGCAGCTGCGCCAAGTCGGCTGCCAACGCTGAGGTTGATCTGCTGACGGCGCTCTATGCCAGCTCCAGCGGCAACAGCGGCGAGTCGAGCGCCAACAACAGTAGCGGCCTGGGCTCCTCGCTGCCCACGCAATCCCAGAGCGCCAACTCCTCCTCCCACAATTCCGCTGCCTCCCCGCTGAGCGCCGCCGCCACTGGAGCATATCAGACGCCGGGCCAGCAGCAGCAGCAGCAGCAACAACAGGCAGCTGCTGCGGCTGCCATGTTCTATCAGACGCCGCCGCGCGGCGCGTTCGGCTCGGCCTTTGACATGTTCCACCACAGCACGCCCTTCGGCGTCAGCCATGCGGCGGCAGCGGCGGCGGCGGCCGCTCACAGCAGTCCCAGCTATAGATACTCGCCATACAGCCTGGCGGGCAGTAGATGGCAGTTGTAGAGCCCCCTTTTCCCATTTCACGATCAGTTAGTCAGTTTAGATAATGTATCTGCGTAACCTAGCTATGTATCTATGAAGTACTTAATTATGTATCTCTTGTATAGTTAATGTTAGTGCCTATTGCTTATGTATTTATTGCCTTAAACTAAGTCTATATTTATTTTAGCCTTAATCTAGCCTAGACACATTGCCAAAAATGCATACAAAGAACGAGCGAGAAGAGTAGAGAAGTTGAGGAGAGAACTTAAGAATATACGCTGCTGTTGCTGTTAAACAAAAAATTAATCCTAACCTGTGTTTTTACTTCGTTTCACCTGTTACTAATTCTTTAAGCTTGTTGACTAGTTATAAGCATTGCTTTTCTTATTTTATTTTATTTAATTTTTTGTTGTGCTTGTTTTATGAAATACTAATAATTACTTAAGTTTTGGTTACTAACATCCCATCGCGATTTTCGATTTGTAAACGATACTGCAAAGTAATGTATCTGTAGCATAAAATTGAAAATCTTCAACTTATTCTTTTTTAAGTTTTGATCAAAATATTTAAAAAAAAAAACTTTTTTCATTATTTAGTTACATAACTTTTCTTTTGGCCTCTTTGTTTATATTGTCACATAATTTCTTTTCTTTATTTTTCTTAATAATTAGAAAGTTCAAAGACATGGAAATTATGTTTTAAATTTGAAATTCTTAAAATATCTTTTTGTTATACATTTCTGATCAACTTGTTTTAATATCATTGCAATAGTTATTACATCACTCAACAGAAATTAAAACAATTTGATCATTGTTATTATGTTCTTTTATTCAAAATTTTTGACAGCTAAAATAAAACTGGTTAAAAACCTTAAAATGATGAAATAAATGTTAAAAGAAAAAAAAAAATACTTGCTGATTAAGGTTTTTAGCAATGCTTGAAATGCTCCTGAATCGAATATTATTAAAATCAAGCACATAATAAACGATTCAAATGCATTTTTAAAGCATCGTTTAGAAATTTATGAAACCAGCTAGTTTCTGAAAACGAAGATCTTTAAGTTCCTGATGCTTTTATAGCTAGCTGATTTCATAATTTTCTTTCACTCATTTGTTATTTCATCACTAATCGTGAATTTTTTATTTTTTAACAAATGCAAAATAGCATCAGCTTTAAACACACACGTTTCGGCACACATTCTGGACTTTGGAAACAACTTGCACTCACACACACACACTCATCTAAACACACACTTGCCTAACACACGCACACACATATTTACACTTATGTCATAAGCAATTACATAAATATTAAACTTTTTAAACTAATATGGCACATGGCTTATTTTTAATGTTCTTTAATATATATTTTTTTTGAATACCTTCGAATTAATTTTTTTTTAAATACATATATGCAACCGAAATAAATCAGCAATATTTGTATGCAAATATAACTTTGTAAAAAATGTAAAAATGCTTATTTATTTAAATTTAAATGCACACCTTATTTAAATAGCAAAACAAATTTAAGTTTAGCTTTAAGTTTGCATTCTCCATTGTCCACATACAGTGGCCAAAATATGCAGTGAAGCATTCAAATTGCCCCCCTCCGAAAACCCCTCCCCTGCCCTGTTTGACAAACCGTTGCCTGCTCATGTCAAGCAGCTGTCCCGGGCGCACGTCTCGTCTGTCCTCGATCGGCGACACTGACTACAGCCCCCTTCCCTTAGCCTTACCTCGAACCCCACAGCCCGCAGCCCGCTGCCTCGATGGCGAGCTGGCGACGTTTATTGACGTCGAGATACCACATTATGAACATTAATACAACACTCGTTTATGTCGCTTACTTACAAGCCCCAACGGCTGCTCCTTGGACAAGTCCAGCCACAGTTTCAGCTCCAGCCACAGCAATGAAAATAATTTTCCAATTTCCAAAACGCTGTGTGTGTCGATGGCTATGGGTACGAACGAGGCTATGGGTTTTGGGCTTTTGGGTCTATTGTGAGGGGGCGTCGCGAGTTCGTGTTGCCCGCGACTTCAACTCCAACTTCAACTTCAACTGCAACTCTGCGACTGCGACTGCGACTGCGTCTGCGTCTGAGACTTGTGCAGCGCAATTGCATTTGAATTGGCTGCATGAGTCCATAAACTGCAGCCGATCAATCGCTACAACGCTCCCCCCCCCTCCCCCCCCGCAGCCCATTCCCCCACTTGCGATAGACACGATCGCGGTAGTAAAATACCGGGTAGAGTCTCTAGTAGATCTTCTGCCTGCTGCCTTGGACCCAGGCGGCGGCACGTTGACGACATGTCTGCGTCTCTGTGGTGCATCTTCCAATCTGGTTGTACCCCTCCCTGATTTACCCTCCTGCTTTGCTGCTGCCTGATTGCTGTCGTTTGTTGCAGTTGTTAAGAGTTGTAGCTTTCATGTCTTGGCCACACTTTTTGACCAACATTTTGTGTTGGTTTTAGCTTTGCCAGCCATCCGACTGTTGGCCAACCTTTTTCGTTGTTGTTGTTGTTGGTGGGCCCGTTGTGAGCTGGCTGTGTCTGCTTTTTGCTGATGCCCAAATCGTTTTGTGGGTGCTCATTGATCGCCTGCGCTACTTTCCGAAAATTGCCACAGACGTGCCTTTCTGCCTTGTAATTAACAGTTTCGAGCAGACCTCTCTTTGATTAGAATCATTTTTGGGCGCGCTTTTTCCTCCCCCTCCTCCTCCACCCCCATCGGCAAACTGATACGATATGATGCTGCCATTTTTGAGATGTTCAATCTGTTAAACTCTGACACAAGATTTTGCCTCTCGCATATCATCGAATCACCAATTTTCATTGCCAAAATAATAGAAAGTTTTAACTTGATGTACAACGATTATTTATAACACAAATTCATATATTGTTTGATTCGAAAAATACAATAAGACAACCTTTAAAAAAAATATACAAAATTTGTTCATATATCACAAAAATTATTTTTAAATACTTCAAATATTATTGCTATCAAATGTTTATTTTTCTAGTCCAGTTTACTGACTAAGGCAGTTTGTTGTCACCCAGCAAATACCTGTAATTTCTGTTGCATTTTGCTGAACAACTCCTAAAAATGCCGTTCGAATATAAATTCATAGTTGACCTCACATGAACCGCAAGCGAACTATATCCGCGGGCATTTTTTTCCTAATGCTTATTAAAACTAAATAAAGTTATAACTGTTGCTGGGGCAGACACGATGCCAAAGCCGTACAACAACAACAACAAACTAGTTGTTGGCCATAAAAACTATATAATAAAATATAATGCAGCAATTCATAATTTTTGGTTAAACAGCTTAACCTTTACTATGGTCAGAGTCTGTTCAGGCACAAAGATAGAAGGGAGAGGGGCGGGGGCGCAGCCTGTGCCACGTTCTTGTGTGACCAAAAAAATCTGCTCCTTTTTCGATATGCATGTTGTTGCAGTTACTGTTGTTGTTGTTATTGGCAGCACAATTCGGTTACGTAGTTACATCAACTACTTTACGGTCATTATGCATTTAAAACACGCGGTCACGATCTCCGCGCTGAGTTAGTAACTGCGCAGAAAGGAGCCCGGCAGAGAGTTCCAGCCAAAATCGAAGCCGGACCGAAAACAGTTAAAAAAAACCCAAAAAAAAAAAACAAACTAAAACCAAAATCAAAGCCAAGTTAAGCCATAGTTATAGCCGCAGCCCGTTGCCCAAACGCCCGAGAAAGCTGCACACAGCTCGCGGCTCGAAGCTGCATTTCTTTTGGCCAAATTCACAAACTGGAATTTCTTTCACTTGGCCATCGTCGTTGTCGACGTCTTCTGCATTTCAATGAAAATAAAATTTTTGCCTGGCTTATTGATTCGAATTGTGGCACAATTTTTTGTTTCTGCCCGCTTCTCATGTCCTCTCGACTCGTTTCAGTTTATGGTATTCGTCTGGAGTTGGTGCTGGGGCAACTTGGGCTCAGGATCATCAAAGCAAATGGCCAAAGTCAATTGACAATTATGACCATGGCCAATGAAGTGATTCGCTCGGCATTTCATCCCAACTGACCAGATCTAATTTGTATCTTTTTGTGCGGCTACACGATTATTGGCCGATTGTTGTTGTTGGTTGGCTGTTTATGAAATGAAATGGTTAATAATGGCTAATTGAATTTCTGTTGCCTTTGGCGACAAATCATTTATCTTGATTTACGCGCACTGTGTGGGGGCGGTCAGTTGAATTGCATTTTCGTTTGTGGTCTTATGGTTTGTTTATTTTGTTGGCCAAATGAACTTGCAGCTGGAAATGGCCGAAATGCACGAGTTGGGCCATAAAGTATTTTGCGTTTTGCAGGGAGATTTGCAGTTTTGTGTGCAATTTGTTCTCTCGGATATATTTGAGTGTTGCATTGACAATTGTTACTATAACTTTTAAGCTCACCCAAGCTGAATGCTTGAATTTAAGCTTTACATCTTGTATAACTTTATGCAATATATATTTTTTTATATTTAATCATCATTGATTGACCATTCACTTAGCAAATGTCAGAAAATTAGCAAAATGCATGTAAACATTTCTCAGAAACTTAATATTTGTTTATTTTTTTGTACTTTACACACGGGACTTACCGTCAATTTTACTTAAGTTTGTAATTTAAAAGACTGAATGCTCTAATAAATAAAGTTAAGTTAAAAACTCAAGGCGTTAACTATAATTATAAGTGCTTATCTAAATTACATAATATAATTAAGATCATTTTATTTTAAAGTTAATGAGTTAAATATTTGACATAAATTATGCCAAGATTGATATTTAAACCATACATAAGATCACATTTAATTAAATTTAAACCGTTTACTAGATCATACAAATGGGATTATATTTTAATCAAAATTTTCCTTAATAGTCACCAAGTCAATTTGATAATCGATTACAATAAAAACTTAATTTTCGAGTGTGCGAACAAATCGGAATGTGTGTTAGCTATCAATTACGTGGCTGCAAGGCGGGTTAACTCTAATGAACCTATTGCCAATTTGTTTGCCTCATTTTACTTTGTGGCTCAATGTATTGGCTTTCAATTGACAAGTTGAAGCAAGGCTTGCGTGCGGCCAAAGGCAGCCCGAGCCAATTGAGTGGCTCATAATGAAATTCAAAGAGCTCAACGTTAAGTGGAAAAAAAAATCTGTGAAATACGAGACATTAAAACGACACATTACGTCCCAATGCTGGCATTTGGCAGTGCAATCAAATTCGAATTCACACCGCAATCGTATACGTTGACGAGGTCCAGCGATCCAGCGATGCCATCAGATTGGCAACTAAGCCGCCAAATGGCCAATTCATTATGCTGCTAAACCAGCTGCAAAAAATGTTATAAATGCCACTTGTGCATTTTTTGCGTAATGTGCAAAAGATACTTCTCTCGAGTATTTGTTCAAGATACTTTTTTGCATTTCGGCACTAAAAGATACGTAACGTGTATGCGCGCTGACTAATTAAGCAAATAGAAACGCATCCACAAAAACTAAAATCTCATATACGGCATTTCGGCACGGTATTCTTAACAGCTATTGGGAATGCTTAAAGCTATGCAAATTTACAAGTGCTGATGTCTAATTTGAATTTCAAATAGGCGCAGCTTGGCAAATATGAGCTGAAAAACATTTATATTTAGATGCACACAATTTTCAGTTGTTTTACAACATTTCAACACACACACAGAGAGACACACTCGAAAATATATATTGATAAGCCAACGTTTGTGGCTGGCAATTAACACTTGACGGCACACGCTACGTATGCGTAATATCTTCAGTTTTAACAACTTGTCAACAACATAGAAATAAACTCCCGCTCAGTTGCAAGCCCCTGTTTATGGCTTTTGAGTTGTGGGCGTCGGCGCTTTGTTTAATTTTCGTAAATTTAATTAAACGGTCTCATGTCTTGGCACAGTCCCAGTTCAAGCCTCAATTGGGTATAAGTCATGCGAGGTGACGCAATGCCGCCATGTGCCATTTTCTAGTTAAATTTATGTGTGGGCGTGGCCACAGTTTATCTTGTGTTTTTTATTGTCTTTTTGACTGGATATGTATCGCCAGCAAAGCGCCAGGTGAAGCTGCATAAAACCCATTTACCATTGTGGAGTTATCTTAAAGCTTGAGCTTTTCACTAATTTCTAAAATTTTTTCTGTTGTTCATTTGCAGATGCCTGCGGTCTATCGGATGTGACACACATTGAATCCCTGCAAGAGAAGTCCCAGTGCGCCTTGGAGGAATACTGTCGAACGCAGTACCCCAATCAGCCCACAAGATTTGGCAAATTGCTGCTGAGATTGCCATCCTTGCGTACCGTCTCCTCACAAGTAAGTGAAATCAATTGGGCATTATGCAAATTTGTATGTCGAGGGAATGTTTAATTTCAATTTGAATAGCCTCAAATCCTAAACATCACATATAAAAAATTAAACTATATAAAATAAAAAAATTAAATTGGTATAAGTGAACTGAAATAGTTTTTGAAATTCAATGATAATTTCTTAGTTTTTTTATATATATATATTTTTTCTATTGCAGTATTAAAAATTAAATTAATATATTATTAAATTTAACATTGATTAAAAAGAAATTGAATTGGATTTTTTGAAAATTTCTTTGAAATCTTATTGAATATAAGTATATGCTAAATTGAATTTGGATATTCGTTAAGTTATATTTTCAAATGGATTCAATTCTACTTTCGGCCAGTAAAAAATAAGCAATGTATAATAATAATTTTAAGTTAAACTCAATACTTATGTTCATTTTGTTGTTTTCTTCTTCTTTCTCATTTTTACCAACTCATCAGGTCATTGAGCAATTGTTTTTTGTGCGTCTAGTCGGGAAAACGCCCATCGAAACGCTGATACGCGACATGTTGCTGAGCGGCAACAGTTTCTCTTGGCCCTATCTGCCTTCGATGTGACACACAATGTGGCGCCAATTGACAACAACTTGATCATCAGCCGCAGCTGTGGCGGCCGCTGTGGCAGCCAATCATAGCAACACTACGCTCAACATCAATCCCAGCAACAACATCACCAGCAACAGCAACGGCAACGGCAACAGCAACATTGGCGGCGGCGGCGGCATCGGCGGGGGCATTGCTGTTGCTGGCAATCATAGCCACGATCACGGCAATGTTGCTGCCATGCATGCAACATACGGCAACGGCGGCAGCAACTGCGGCAACAGCGTTTGCAATCAGCAGCAAATCAGCAACTACGGCAACAACAACGGCAGCAGCAGCAACAACAATAACAATAGCAACAGCAGCAACATGAACGCCAGCGGTTTTCTTGGCGCCGGCTGCAGCAGCAACGGCAGCAGCAGCGATTATATGGCGAATGCAACAGCGACTGCAGCTGCTGCTGCTGCATATGTGACACCAGCGACAATTGCAACAACAACAACAATGCCAGCGGCAGTTAACACAACAACAATGCTGTCTAATTACTGCGATGCAGCGACTATGATGATGGCCGCTGCCGCTGTCAATGCAAATCAGTGCCTGCAACAACACCACCAGCGATTGCTGCTGGCCAGCAGCAACAGCAGCAGCCACGAGCAACTGGCCACGGCAGCGGTCATGGCCTCCTCCTCCTCCTCATCTTCGTCCTCAGCAGGCTCGCTGTCATCGGCATCGTCCACACCGACAACGCAGCAACAACCACAGCAACAACAGCAGCAACAGCAACAGTCGCTGCCATCGCCGCCAAATTTAATCGATATCAGCGAAGTTCCTCTCATTGTGGATGTCAAGTAGTGTAATTATTTATGCATATTGAAAAAACAGCAAAAACAAAAAAAAAACTAAAAACAAAACAAAAAAGAAAATCTCTAATGTAAAATGTAAAAAAAGAAGAAAAATACAGAGAATCGTGTAGCGTAATTGTTTTAAAATCTCCTTAAGTTGTTGTAACTTGTACATAAACAATTTTCAACTTTCACCCAGGCGCCCACAACTGACAGCCAAATGCGGTTTTGTATCTTGTAGATACAAAGCGGCATCCAGGTTAAAAGTAACGAAAAATAAACAAAAAAATTAATTCAAACGTTAAACGTTTAAGATTTAATGGGCGTCTATCAGTTCTACTATATGTCTGTATAATAATTAAAGGCACTGAGTTCTACTTAATTTTTTAAAGCAAAGAAAACTAAATGAAAGTAAAAATCTTTATAAAACTCCTTTCCAAAAAATCAGATTAACAATAAACCAGCAAAAACACAAAAAAGACAATGTAAATGTATGTTAGGCAAAATATTTATGTATTTCTTGTAGCATATATACATTTATATATACCAGCTATAACTATAAATAGATCTATGCGTTCTATAGTGTACTTTACTCTAATCTCCCAGTGGTTTGCAGAATTATACCAAAAATATATTTTTACTTTATGTGTGGCAATTATATTTTGTGTGTGCTTTAGCAATTTTTTACTTTACTTTAAGTAAAATGTAAAAAAAAGAATATATATATCAAAAAATTAAGAAAAATCAAATTCTCAACTGCTCCAAGCCATGTCTCAAAGATGTGGCAAAAAATGTAACAAAAAAATTAATGTTTTATTTTAATAATTTTTAATTTCAAAATTTAGCAAATTTTTAATTTTTTATACAATTATTAAAATAATAATAATAATAGTAAAAAATGCGGGCAATACCAATTCAGTGCAAGTTTTCAGTTTTTAAACGATCTTTTAGACTAAGCATTATTTTATTTATATGTATAAATATAAACGTTTTATATATTTTATAATAATAAAAATTGCGTTTTTAAAGAACTCATCATTTTGTTTTATTTTTACACGATTTCCTATTTTAGTTGAAACATTTATTTGAGTATCGGAACAGTCCAACAGTCTTGGGTTTCATGCTATGCTGATCAAACTATATAAAAGTATGAATCAATTTACTTTGCAGGATTTAAATTTGTGTTTTCTTATGTTTAATTTTAAGTATTCTTGTAGGTGAGTAATTAATTAATAACGTATAATTTTACAAAAGTAGCTGCAACCAGTGTTTTGTACATAGAATAAAAAAATAAAAACTAAAATAACAAAAAGAAAAAGAGAAATACCTACATATATAACTTTTCGTTTATAGTCAAGTATTTGCACATTTTTAATAAGAGAACATTGTGTAAATATTAATATTCTGTTATATATAAACATACATATAATATTAAATAAATACAGTTACTTATTGAAAGCATCGCTTGAGCTCGTGTAAATACATTTGTGAGGTGCGAAATTTGTAAATTAATTGATAATAAATGTCAACTGAATGGTAAATAAATTGAACAAAAAAAAACACAATAAAAATATATAGAGCTGGCAAAAAGAGCTATAGGTTTAAATCAAGTATATAAATATACATACTAATCTTATCACAGTTGATAGTCGAGAGAAGGAGAGTGTGTGCGTGTGTGTGTATATATGTGTGTGTGTGATTAAAAACTGGCATTCATAGTAAACAGCAAAACATGAAATTTCCGTATTATACAAAAATGTTGATTGCTGTAATCAAAATTATATATATATATATATATATTTAAGTATTAATTAGTATAAAGTAAATAATGAGAAAAAAACTGTTTGTTTTTGATAATTTCGATATGGAAATCAAGTGTCAGTTAAATTAATTTTATTTAATAAAAATACAAGAAATAACTAAGCACATATTTGAATGTAGCAACAACTTTAAATTGGCAATTTCACAATTTCTATATCTCGAAAAGCAACCAACTCTCACACCCAGCATATCATATTTGTTGGGCATGTGTTGCAAAATAAATGCTCAAGTCATGCAGCAGTTTTGGCTCGAACCCCGTTTGCGACCTCTATACAAATGACCCTCGGCGTGGGCTTGGGCAGGGGGCAATTACCCCGCTGCTGCTCCAAAATTGCCAATAATGAGACATGCAGCTCGCGCGCTTAGCCTCTGTAATGGATTGCCGTGGATTGGTATCAATTGCAGGTCAATTCCTCAACGCCACGAAATTTCACGCGCCGACAAGATAATCGTCGCACATAATGCCGGGATTCCCTAGTTTGCTGCAAGCACCAGATTCGAGGCCCATTCGCCCATTGAAGGATCGTGCGACGCAGACAGCGTGTTGCCAGTTGCCAGTTGTTGCATGAACAAATTGCGGCTGTCTTGTGGGCCGTCGCTGCCGTTGCCGTTGCGGATACCGAATGACAAATTAGATATCGAAAACAACAATTTGATCGACAGGCGATCGCCACCGAAACAAGCCGAAAAGTACAAAACAAAAAAAGATTGCTCTGCGATTGGAACCGTGAGCCCAAATTACCAGCGCAGTAAAAAAAAGGAAAAATAAAACAAAAATAAGGAAGGCATTTTCTGCGGTTGGGACGAGCGTATCCAAAGGAGTTGATGAAGGTGTTGATTTGATTACTTTTATGTAAGCGCACCAGCCCGGCCGCAGAGAGCCGACAAATCTGCTGCAGTCGAACATATTTCTGCAAATCGTGATCGCGGCAATTTTGGATGGATCGATTCCGAGATACCTTCAATTGTGCCGCCCGGCCAACGAATGGATTCACTTTGGCCTGCCTGTGCCCCGCAGCCAATATCTAAATGTGAAAAATGATTTGACTTTAATGGCCGCCACTGAGTGATCAGCCTGATCAGGCGATCATCTGATGATGATCAGCATAGCCTTGGACGCGCTGTAGGTGTTAAGATTTTGTGACCAATTGGCCTGGTAATCCACAGCGTTGCCACCTTCCATCACAGTTAACGGTTGCAACTGTGCAGCTATTTTGCATGATCCCCTTCCCCTCAACATCACCCTCCTCGACAACTGGGGTCTGCGAGTCTGGCTAGGCAAATGATTGATTCGTTCTGCGGTGTTGAGAAACGTGGGAATTCGACTTGGAGAACCGAAGGTGTGTCCTGTCCGCGAACTACTTTTCGTACTGCAAATCATTATCTTTACGAGCTGTAAATGAGTTGTGGAAAATTAGTCGAATTACGTGTATTTCCAATATGGCCTAGAGTTAACCACGATCAATGCCATAATATCTCTGTTTATATTGAAGAAATTACTCACTTTTATGGCGTTAACTTGCCGCCACAAATTTGGTATTATGCAAAGCTGGAGAAGAAAATTACGAGTTGTTTCCTAAGTATTATTGGTGATGCTTATTTATGAATTGGTAAAAATAAATTCTTAAAATTTAATCAAATAGAAAAATACCCTTAATATTTCAATTTGAATGAGGTAATTACAAGTATTTTTTCCCTATACAATCGCTAGTCTCTCTTAAACTCACTTCAACAAACAGCTCAAACTGAAAAACAAGGGGATATATTCTAAAATAAATCCGATTATACTATTAACATCGCATTTATTTCTCTTTACAAAATTTGAATGATATAGACAAGAAAATACTACTAATAATTAATTGGTTTACATTGGTACAAAAAACTGAACAAAATATTTAAAAATAATAATAATATCTCGTCATATAACAGTATGTCTTATATGCATATAAACTGCATTTCTACATTTCTTTTAGTTCAACAATATTTTATATTTAAATATATTTATTTTAGTCGTTGGTTTGTTTCTAAAGGTCTTTTGAATTATTTATTAGCAAAAGTAAAAGCAACAATAAGAAGATGTATGTGAAAGCTAAACACAACTACTGCGTGTTGCTTGCAACATCAGACAACAGAGTGAAGCACACACACATTCACACACACACACGCGCACACATTGAGACAGTGGTCCGCACAAAGCCGTCACAAAGACCCAAAGATATTAGTGGGCATTTTTCAATCCTTTGACGATGGTCAAAATAAAATATTATTTCGCGCGTTAATACGCAAAAATAAGCGACTGGTTGGGTGGCTGCCACGGCTAGGCGGGTGGGCAGCCGCGAACTGGAAAGCCCCTCGCCCCCCCTCCAGTTGGTGAAGCTACGATGGGGGAGCTGCGTTGAGTCTGGCCATTGGCAACGTGAATTTGTGGCTCGTTAAGAGCGCGTGGCAATGTTCGGGGCAGGGGAGCGGGCATCTGGTATCGGGGATCGGGTTAGGTGCCTGCGCCATTCACCATGGGTGGGCTGCCCAGTGTTCCACGCTTTGGTCAAGATGCAAAACGCTTTTGACAATTTGTACTTGGTGCTGCTGCTGTTGCTGCGACTGCGGCGCGTTATAAATTATCACATAGAAAATAGCATTCAATTTAGTTTTTTCTTTATTTTCTTATTTTTGGCATGCGGTGTGAAATATGTGTAATTGGAAAACAAATTCCCCATTGCCTAATTTATGACTTTTGAAAATTGCAAGATATTTATTACGAGGCCACACTCCCCTCCCTTCTGGTCAGACAACCCCTTCATCCGGACTGGACATATTTGTTGGCTCTGCTAATTAAATTATGAAATTCGTCTGCGACCTGAAGGCAAACATCATGAGATGTACAACCCCCCAAACCCTACTCCCCCCAACCCTTTAACCGTCTACGTTTCATCTAAAAAGGACCACATGTCCGAATCGCTTTTGGGGTATTCAATTTCATGCGCTTACAATAGATTTTATGTAAATTCTCGTAATGTGACAAAAAGGGAAACACATTTCAATGACAGTTAGACAAAACATACGCAATCCATAGACGTTGGTTGAAGGGGTTCAAGAGGGGGGATTTGTTAAGGCGCTGACGTGCCTAATGAAATTGGACACCAGCGTTGTCCACTGCGTCCCCTTTTAGCCCCCCTTTGCTAACATTTGAGCCAAATAAATTAATGAATGGTGCGCATGCGAAAAATAGAGAGACAGAAAAAGAAAGACAGAGAGAGAGAGGGAGAGATATGATGATAACAACCCGAAAATTATGCAAATCACAGACAGAATCAGAGCTGACATCGCCTGCATATGCAAAATGTTTAACCCTTAATTGGCCCACACGGCCGGGGCGACATTCTGTGGCCCCCGGCCGCTCACCTATCGCTGACATTGATAGTCATCGCCGGAGTCGCAGTCGCAGTCGGTAGAGACATCGACAGATTTGCGATATGCGTCCTGCCTCGCAGGCAACTTTTTCAATTACACAAGCGCCAAACTGGAGCTGAAGCTGAAGCTGGAACTGGAGCTGGACACGAGCCCACACATTGCTCTGACTCAGACTCTAATCCCCTCTGCCCTGGCGCTGGCGTGAATTATCTGTGCAAACAGCCAGTGACAGGCGTTGAATTGCCACAGTCCGTTCTCCCACACCTCCTCTGTCTCTCTCCAACATCCTCCATCTCACTCTGTTTCTATCTCTCTCTCTCTATCCAGTGGCAGTTTGTCGCATAATATGTTAATCAGCAGTCCCTGACATGTCACAGCAACATTTTGCTGCTCTTGAGAACCATATAAATTGCGGGTGGTTTAATAATTGGGAACACAATACGATGCTATATGGGTGGTACTTTGATATATATTTTGTGTGTTAGACACGATTACTCACCTCACTATGTTGTGCATTTACACAGCAGAAATGGACCATTTGCAGTTTACAGCAGAGTTTATTACAGGAGCTGAGGGAGGCCAATATACTAATTGATCAGCTCATATAAAACAATATAAATATATAAAAAAAAAACTTAATAATTTATTTAATTTTAACAATTTATTGAATTTTTTGAAAAGTTCGTTTAATTTTTGAGTTAAATATTTACCATCTGCTTATAATATATGACAACATACGTATAAAATTGCTTATGATTTATTTTTTATACGTACATATTTGAGCTTAACGCAAAAAACCAAGTTTAGAAATCATTTTTTTTTTAAATTTCAGATAATTGGTAATTATATCGTTATTTTACCTCTGTTATACAAAACAAATTGAATAAAAACTATGCATGTTAAATTATATTATTTTAAGAATTAGTTAAAACATTTGTATCATAATATTTATAGAAATTAACATTTAATACATTTTTTTTTAGTAAATCCAAACTTAACCTTGTAGCTTATTAAGTTAGAGTTGTCTTCTCTTGGCAATTATATAGTTTGCATCATTATACCCTTTTATAAACATTTTTTATTAGTAAAACCATCATCACCAAAGCTTATAATAGTTAGGCCTCTAGATTAATTTTGAAACATATTTTTAAGATGCATTGCAGTAAAATAATAATGCGAAAATATTTGTACGCAATCTGTCCAGTTACAGTTATACGAATGGGATTTTTGCATGACCATATTTTACGAGACGTTCGCTGCACCATTTATAAACGGACTTATATACAATGTATGTATGGGGGAAACGGGGAGGGTGTGGGTTTTTGGGCAATAAATTGGCATTTAAATTAATACAATTTGAATTATGTGGCTTGTAACGGGCAATAGGGCCAGAGGCAAAATGCGGCGCGGCCCCCCACAGCGTTAATTTTCAATCAAAATCGCACATCCGCGAAATTATCATGAACTCAGCACAAGAAACGAGTGTGTGTGTGTGTGTGCCCTGGGAGATTATCAAATTGATTCCAATTAACACTTGCCACTGCATCAAAGCACGCGGTTCGAGCCAGGTATGCAAACCTTATAAATATTTCACGTTTTTACGGTTAACAGAGCCAAAACAAGATCGGGCTAAGAGGCACCCCTTCCCCCTCCCTGACTCCTTTGGGAGCAAATCAAGTTTATGGCGGCAAACCCTTCTTTTATTTATTTTATTTAGTTTTTTTTTGTTGCCTTTTTACACCAACTACCAACGCACATAAGTTAAGGCACACTTTGTCGTTATTCGTAATTCGAATTGACAAACGTTTCTCTGGCAGGGGCTTTTGCCCTTCTCCCCCCTCCCTGCACCTCTCACCCATCACCTGGCTGCGCAGGCAGTTGCAACGGTTCCTGCAATCCTCTGGCGCAGCTCGTGTGAAATGATAAATATTCCATAATTTCGCTTGGCATTCAATTTCGATTTGTGTGACACATAAATTACGAATTAACGCTTTAAGCTCAACACGCCAGCCACTCGAGTGCAGCAGGGCAGGGCAGGGCAGTGCAGGGGGTACTCAGGTTGGCCCAGGGGCCTCGAGTGGGTCACGGGTGGGCAAGCAACAACAACAACAATAATAACAACAACAACGAGGACGACGCATTGTGCGGCATTTTTCGATCAATTTGTAAGTTGCGCTTGTGTCGGATAAATGTGGCAAGTACTCTCCACTCCCTCCACAGCCCTCCTAGAGTCAGTTCGGACATTTTTCTATTAGCTTGTGTTAGGTAACACTGATGCAAGTCATGTGGTACAAACAATCAATCGTGGTATATTTAATTTTAATTGTTTCTAAGTCAAATAAATAGAAGCAAATAACTTTCAAAGTTATGGAAAATTGTAGAATCGATTTCAATATTTAAGTCAAAATTCAAATATAGAAACATTTTTTTTTTTCAGTAGTCAACAGTATTTTGGTAAGTATTTTGGACTTGTGTACTTAGAATATTCAAAGTGAGATCTTAATTGATAAGATCAGATCGTAGAAGTCTAGCGAATTGATTATATTACTTTGTAATCAATCTCAATCAATCCAATTTTGACATTTTTGTTTAAAGTTAACATAATTTTATTTGCCAATAATATATATTATAATAATAACTTTTATTAATAACACTTAAATTGTCGATAAATGCAATTTTGATTAAAATCAGCTCTGATTTCTTTATGAACACAAACAACGAAATTTACATATTTTAATAGCTTTTAGTAGTTCATTAAATTAGGCAATCAACACTTAGTTTAATTCATTGAATGTTTTTCAGCAAAAAAATTATAATATCTTTAAGAACATCCAGACTTCTCCCACTTATCTTTGTATAAACAGTAAATCGGAGTGGTCCTTAGTTATCTGCTAGGTGCATCCGAAAAACTTAATTAACTTGATAATTTATCAAGTTCGCGGGGAACTGAAATTCATTTGAGCCCAAGTTGGAATCTTACGTCTGAGAATAAAAGAGCAGCTAAGTAAAAACAAAATAATTTTCTTAGAAAAGGATTTCCTGCCGCTTGCCATGAGGCTTCCTTAAAAATGGAGCGGAGCTAGAGGGGAAAAGGTGGCTAAAAGAAGTTCAAAAGTGGCATTTGGGACTGCCAGCAATGAGGCATACGAAAAGTGAAAGATACGCACAAAAGATGATTAATAATCTTCACAACTTCCCCCACTCCTCTGGGCTGTAAGACGAAAGAAAAGCACGCGGAAAATGTGCACTTTCCCTTTGGACCTGGCGCAAGACAAATGTCCTTGCTGCGTGGTCGCTTTTACAGTTAATTTAAGTTGGCAGCGCCAAACGGATGCAGCTCCTGACTGTTCCCCCACTCCCCCCTTCATTTTCAATTCTCCAGCACTACACCTCAGCCCGCAAAAAATGCTGATTTAGTCAACTGTTTGCCACTGATAAAATTATTAGCTTCTCTTTGTTTCAGCGGCAACAAAATTGTTGTGTCGCATTTTGCCGCATTTTTGTATTAAAATGCAAATTTTTGGTTAATTTTGTTGTTTCTGTTTTAATCAGCGGCGAAACAGGGCGTCTCCCCTCGCAAAGAAAAGAAAATAAAAAACACCCAAAAAACTCATCCACTTACCAGCCGGGGCACATCCTGTCTAGCGGTTGCACTTGGCTGATGATGAATAACCTCGGCGTATGTTTTGCGCCCCTCCCCGCTACGCTTTCCGCAGCAGCCGCCCCTGGCATTAGCCATGGTCTTAAGCTTACAGATGTGTTGCATAACCTGCGGCTATTTTTTTAATTTTCAGCACATAATTGAAGCTGCTGGTTGTTACATTTTTAATTAGTCCAACTTATGAACGTGATGTCATAAATATTAAAATAGGCTTTTATTGGTATTAATTTCAAAATTATCTATGATTGTTTTGATAACCTTACATACGTTAAAAGTTATGTTATTGAAAAAGTAATTGTCATCTAATAGGCAATTGATTTTAAATTCAACAACATATTTCTTCAGTTGTTATTATTTATATGTATATATATATGTTATACCTGCTCAGATATTATCACATCTGTTAGGTGTCTGTGTGCTCCAATTTGGCTGCCTAAATGGATGCCTTGGCGCGGTAATATGCACGAATATATATATGCATGGGTTTATCTGGGATCTGGGCAGCCACTTGAAAAACGCGACTTTGTATGAACCTAGTCTCACATAAAAGACATAAACAATTAAACTCATTTGGCGATTAATTACGCGCCGCTTCTAAATCGCGTGCCGACGCCGCCGGCGACGTCAGCAACAGCAAAATGTGTGCTATCAAAACAACCAGCAGCAACAACAAGAAGCAGCAACAATAACAGCAACAACAATGAATTTCTGTGGCAGGCAAAGTACAAATTCATTTGCTGCTAAAGACACTGGAGGCGATCGGAACTCGCATGTCGTGTCATAATCTAGATGAATGCATAATTGCATGCCCCGACATGCGGCACCCTGGCATCATGCCCGCCCACCCCCGGCACCAACCCTCCCTCAACTGATGCCATTTGCGGTTACGTGCCGCCCATCTAATGGGCTTAAATGTCAACCAGCATAAGTCGATGCAGAAGCCGCAGTTTTTTGCCTAAGAACTTTAGGAACTCTTGAGCTTGTCTATTTTCAAAATATTTTCATATACATTAATAGACAACATGTTTTTCACGAGTTTTCTCTATGCACATGCAATTAATGAATAATTACCCCCCCCCCCCCCCCCTCCCCACCTACTCTAGCAACCAATCCATAACCACTCAAGAGCCCAACCGGCACATCATCAATGTTTGTTCACACACATAGCTGACCTAAATTATTCAATTCGTTTTTATTTATTTTTAATTTTTTGATTTGTTCCAATATAAAGGCCGTCTCTTTCACTCCCTCTCTCTCTCTCTCTCTCTCTCTCCCTCAATCTGACTCTTGGTGGCTTTCAGCCTACATGTTAAAGGGGTCTCTTGTTGTTTGTGTAACTATTTATTCTAATTTGACCCGCTTATTGCTGGCCGAGTAACATTCTCACATTTGGGGTCGTTCCGATTACGGAATAGTATTTGGGAATGAATGAGATGAGGGGCCGCCCGTTTACCCCGTTTTTAATTGCTGCAACAATGTCGCCCGATGCTTAAATGATGAATCACTTTTTCATTAAAATTTGACTTTGAGCGTGACCCTCATGTTATTGCCGCTGACTTTTATGCGGCTAATGTGAATATATCTTGAGTGTTCTACTCATAGATAAAAGCAGAAAAAGAGACAAACATAGAAATAGAAAAAACGTTGTGGATTTAATAAAAATATTTAAGAAAAAAAATAAATGTAATTAAATAAATCTCATTGCTTTTAAACAAAAAATATTATTATTATTATTAAATATAAAAGTAAAATCTCTTTTAGGGAAAAAATTGTTTTTAAAGCGACATCAACTTATACTTATATTAAGCGCACTCTTATCTTTTACAAAACTCTATAAACATAATAATAAGCAGCTGTTCTTGTCAACAAATTCGTGAAGAAAGTGAACAAAAGCAAAAATGATAAAAGTATCTATTAAAGAATTTGTACATTTGGCACACTTAACAGGGCGATAGAACTGAGCTTGAAAGGTCAAAAGATATTTAAACGCCAGTGCAAACTACTAAAAAATCACTCGAGTTGAAAGTTTGGTTTCAAGAGCAGTTGTAAAGTGACCTAATCATGAAAGTTCTGTTTAAAATTGCACTGTTGTGCTGTATTTGTGCCAGTGTGGCAAAGGACACGCCCACAAAAACAACCGCCAAGGACACCACATCAGCGGAAACCACAGCAAACTCAACCACATTGAGCTCAATCATAGAATCCTTAAAAGTGTTTACTAAATCGCCCAAAGGGCAGTCTATGAATTCATTAAAATCAAACATAGTTGATTTGAATGCATCCAATAATTTACTTGACAACATTCACAACGATATAATCTTGTTATCCGTCAATTTGCAGGAACAAATCGAGAAACTGCCTCACCTTTACACTACGCAAAAACATCTTTCCAACACTGCTTCTGAAATCAGAAATGAAACAGCTAAATTGCTGCGCTCAATTTGCAACACTGCCTACAAAATTGATGGTAACGTAACCAGGACTATGCAGCACATTGAGCACTTCTTGAAGGAGCAACGGAGCACAAAGGCTCACGTGGTTCACCTACAGAAGAAACTCAACTCCTATCAAGAAAAGCTGCTCAAAAGCTTGCAGGGTATTGATAATAATCTATTGCACCTCACTGTACTCACCTCACGCGCTGTGCTTCCCCGACTACAAAGCCTGAAGAGTTCAATCAGTAGCCTGAATACCTCACAGTCGAATATAAATCTTGAGCTAGAGTTCGTGCCCCTAGTCAAGGCAGTCCAAAAGGTTTCCATTGGTGGGCTGAACTTTTTGGATCAACAACTGACCTATGTAAATCGCAGCCAAAACACACAGCTGCGTAAGCTAAATGAGGCTGTTAAGTACTTTGTGCCCGAGAAGCTAACGGTAATTAATAGAGGGATTCAAGATTTGATCCAGGCGCAAGTACGCATCGATATAAAGTTGTCCAATTTTAAGAAAAAAAGCTCAATTTCTCAAGTTTTAACAAAACCAAAGACCCATCAGGCGAAGAATTGACAAGAGCTCCAGAAGACTATAAAAATAGAAATCCTACTCCAAAAGTTTACTATGAAATTCAAAAATCTCCAATGCGGTCAACTCTCCAAGAATTACAAAAATCAAAGACCTTGGAGGTAAAGAACGCGCCACTGAAGAGTGCTCCAGCATATTATAAAACTAGAAATACCGATCCAGAAGCTGAATCCCTTGAATATTACTATGAGATTCAAAAATCTCCAATGGACTTAACTTTCCAAGAGTTACCAAAATCAAAGACCCATCAGGCAACGAATGCACAATTGATTAGAGATCCAGCAGCCTATTATACTAGAAATCCAACTCCAGAATTTTACTATGAGATTAAAAAATCTCCAATTGCACCTCAAGCAAGCCCGTTTAAAAATATCGCAGACAAAACCCAGACAATAAAACAAGCGCACATTATATATACCAAATCAGAATCTAGAAGGTATTACGGCAAAGATAAGTCTATCCAAACAGAATCGAAGCAGCATTATCAGAATACCAGAGCTGGATCTAAAATGTACCCCAATAATGATAGTGCATGTCAAACTATAGAAGTGCTTGAACCTAAGTCGAATGATATGGTACACCCTGAAGCAGCTATTGAAAGCTATTCCAAAGAACTACAATCGCCAAAGATCTACGAAAATAATAATGGTGTTAGCTTCAGTCAACCCATAGAAAGGTACGAAGCGCACGAAGAATATAAACACATTTCTGATATAGATCAGCTTAGCAAAGAACAATTTGAACATTGCTGTAAAAACCCACAACTAAAACCTTATCACAATGGTAATGAATATTATTATAATGGATACATCAATAGCTATGCGAAGGCTCCCAAAACATCCAAAACAAATTGGAGGGAGCTTGCGCAATATTAAAACGAAATACATAATAAAAATTTTCAGAATAGTTTTATTATTGTTTTATTAAATTTAAAAAAAATATTTTTTTAATGTGGAAATTATGTGAAGGGATATAAAAAATCTTATAAAAATTCCTGATTGGCCAAGATATTATATTTGAACGTTATATTACAGAATTCAATTTTATAGAACCCATAAATTCAGCTTAAGGCAAATAACACTTAACGCTCAAGCAGTTGATATTTGAACAGGATTCAGTCCAAGAGAATAAACTTAAATCGAATGGACTACAAATTGTGCAACTTCGAGTTGCAGTTCAAGTCCAAGTTGTAGTTAAAGTCAAAGTCAAATATGCTAGCTATTTGGAGGCTATCAATTTACAGACAAGAGCCAACCGTGAAGCGGCCAAAATGAAACTGATACGAATGGTAGTGGTACTATATAGGTATATATATGGTAGGTGGCAAGTAGACAAAAGTCGCAGCGACATGAATGAACCTTTTAACATACTTGTAGTTACTAATTCCAAGCGACAGGCGACACAAGGCAAAAAAAAAAAACCAAAACAAATCGAATTTTTCATTTGTTTTCATTGTTGGCCATTTATAAAGTGAAGTGATGGGCAGGGGGAGGGGGGCAGTGGATAAGACAAAAGCCGAACAAAGTTGTATCAACAAAGTGACCAAATCACGGGGCAATGCAAAGGCTACCAAAGCAGCAGCAGCAGCGACAGCAGCAGTTGTTGTTATTGTTGTTTCTGTTCTGGTTGTTGGCCAAACAGATGCTATGCGAAGGTGTTGCCTGTCCCGCATATACAGATATATATATACTATATCGACGGGGCTATTCAGTTGTTGCAGCACGGACTCGAGAGTTTTTCAGGCACACGACCGTTTTTGGCACAAGCGATGCAATAAATTATCAGCTGCAAAAGAAGTCCCAATGAGCGAGAGAGAGGGCGTAACAAAGGCACTTGAGTGATAAGAGAGAGATGGCAACACGCACACGCAAACCAATTGACAAACAAGAACAACAAAGGGGCCAAAACAAAAATCGAGTCCAAAAAGCAAAGGACCAAAAACAAGACAAAATGCAGCCACATAAACACTGGACAACATGCTGCGACCCCGTGGCCGTTGGCTGAACCTAAATCTCAGCCCGGTTACCTTTGGCAGCTCCCGTTCCCGATCCCGCTCTTGCTTATCGGCCAGTAGTCAGTCGGAAGCAGCCAGCCGCACAGCAGTCCAAATGACAACTTTGAGGGCAAAGTCAATGAGCGCCTTCCTGCACCCAGTTGTCGTCTCCATCGCTGCCTGGCGGACAAAAGGACCCCGGCGCGTTCCATATCAAAACATGAATACAACGACAGCTAACAAAACTCTCAACATGCGTTGAAATGTTGAAATGCTAAGAAATATTTGTGCTGCCTCTGCCACGGCGACGACTCGCAACATGCAGCGACTCAAATTGTTGTTTACCAATAAAAATAAAATAAACAAGCATTCAAAATTCTGTTTGCCATGGTAGACAATTAAATACTCTACCAGTGAATTTTTACTTAGTTAAAACTACATTAAATTTGATTAATAAATAGCTTGAAATAAAGTATCACAAAGTTTATTGATATAAGCCAATTACACAAAAATTTATTAAACAATTTTTCATAAAAATAATAAAATAGTTTGCTCATATTTGTTTTTGGTAACTTTACTCAACATGAGTTAAAATAGAAAAAAATAAATACGAAGAAAAAAAAGTAAGAACTTTTTAACAACTAAAATCATTATGACAAAAAATAACTAAAATACTATAAAAACAAGTGAGAAGGCTCTAGTCGGGGCCGCCCGACTAGGAGATACCCTGAACCCTGCGATCTGGTTCTATAAACATTTCAGCTCGTTTACACA
>SCDY01000532.1:0-56351 GCA_004143825.1 Drosophila micromelanica
TACATATGAAAAATTTTGACATGAATTTGGACCAAAAATTTTATTTTTAACCTGAAATGTAGGATTAATCTAGACACCAAACCATGAACAAAATGACATCCCTCATTGAAATCGGTTGAGTTTTGGCAAAGTTACGACTGTGGAAAGTTAGGACCTATCCTTATATGGGAACCCTAGGGTACATTTACGGCTGTAGAAAGTTGGGAGGACTTGTTATGATTTGTCATGTAGATTGATTTCACATTGAAATTGTGCATTTTCGAAAATAAGTTTTATGATTTCCTTGTTATTCCACTAAAAAAGAGTATTGAGCTGCTATTTAAATCGAAGATACTTATAGTTAGTTGTATTTAATTGCTGGATACATTATTTTCCAAAGTTTATAGTTCTGATATAGATTATCTTTTGATCCCCACACCCAAATGCAGAAAAGACATATCTTATACTCAAATAGCGTTCTCCATCCAAACACAATATTGCCTTATTGTTTTCTCCTAAGATCCAGGAAATAGTGCTTATTGCATTGGGCTCTGTTCCAGTAAACTGCCGACCGCTTGAACTTTCAGCACTTAGACCAATCGGAGCACAAATCAAAAAAAAAATCTGCTTAGACTCCAATCAGACATGGGTGCCCCGCTGTTTGGGCTGTTGGTCTTCTGGCTGGCAATTTTATTTATAAAACTCAAGTGGAAATAGTTGAAAGATATGCATATATAATCTCATAATGGCCACAGTAGCCCCGCTCCGTCTGCATTTTGCAATGCGAGTTCGCTAAGCATCATTAACATATGTGGATTGTGGTGCTGGTGGTGCAGCTGAAGCCGGCGCTGTCATGTGCAACGAAGGCCCCACACCTCCAAATGTGTGGAGCAGCACCATATCATCCATTGAGGCAGTCACTCACCCACTTCTCATCGGATTACACATTAACAGACTGCGTAAGAAGCAAAAAAAAAAAAAAACGAAACAAACCTGCATTGATTTGAATTGAAATGAACGCGAATGCGAGACGGGCTTTAAGCTCTTGAATCTCTTTCCCGGCTCTCAAGATGTTACAGAAATTTATGCTTCGCGTCTTATGCGTGTCGTTGATTAATGTTATCTTAGCGGGTGCTGCCGTTCGCATTTTAATTGGATGGTCTTTGAGTTATTGTAATATCGGCAGCCACTGTGCTTGCTTTTCCATTATATTCACTGTTTGATTCTTCTTTTGATTCTTGCCCACGCCAATTTTGTTCAGAAATTTTCATTGAAGAACTTCAGTTCAGAGCAACAGTTAGTTATAGTTAGTTATATGTTAATGTATATATAGTTATAGTAATTTCAATATTTTCCAAGAAACTGTTTGAACAACAAAAATTGCATCACTTGATTAAAATTGGTTTCATATAAATTCCTAAGGCTTAGCGATTTGCGACGCCTCCAGAGGGCGTATCCAAAACATTTTGGTAGAATCTATAGAGGAGGTCATCAGTAAACTAACCGCAAAGTTTAATGTATGTAGATATATAGAATACAGAATTTAAATTACATTATACCATTATACGAATCTGAACATAATAATAATTGTTTCTATGTTAAAATGTTTCTTCTAAGAAGATTCTCACATTATTTTGAGTTCAAATTCAGCACAGAAAGAGCCAAGTGAGCCGCTTTGCCCGAGCCCACGTCACCTGCCGAAGACACAGAGAGATACAGACACAATAACTGACGCCCACAAAAAATCGCAACAAACTCAACAGTTTGGCTGAAACAAGCTGCTAAATTTGGGTATTGCAACATGTCATGAGCCAGTTGTCGCTCACAGATAAATAACAATTTATAGGCTGATCACACACGCACATACAAAATCCCAAATAATAATAATAATAAATTATTTGTGGATTGTTTTTGCTGTTTTTTTTTTTATTGTTTTTTGCCTATTTATTTCTATTGTCTTGGCAGCCTGAGAATTTATAGGGCTGCTTTTTGGGCGCTTTTAGCTTTTTCTTGCTGCTGACGTGACAAATGGCGCCGGAAAAGCAATTTGTCCACGGAAACTTCGGCTGGCATTTCTTAGGCTTTCTGGCTCAAGTTTAAGCCGTGCCACTTGGCCAAAAGCCAGTGCAACAGTCTGCAATCGGATTTGGCCTTTTCACTTGGCACTTCCTTTTGGCAGCATTTTTGCAACTGTTTCTTTTGTCACTTTCTTTACTCAAGTAAACACGTGGACTTTCCAAATGTTTTTTTATTTTTGCGTTTTAGAAAATATGTAAAATACGAGAATTTTTGCTGTAAACTCTTATAAACTTATAAACATCTTAAATATCAATAGGATATACATTTTTCGAAGATATTGACCATGCATAAAATAAAATAAATAACAATAATCAAAAATCAACTCAAAAATAAATCAATATTATTCTGAAAGTTTACTTGACAATTTTTTTTCGTGATTACGTATTCTATGAATAAATGATTGAGAAAAAAAGTTTGCGATTCTTAAAAGTATTTATTATTTGTGAAAAGTGTAAATAAAAGAAATTTATAGAAAACAAATAAAAAATGCTTATAAATGTGTAAAAAAATGCATTCATATTAAAAGAGAATTAGGTGTATACGAATATATTTAAATACCACATCGAATAAACGTTAAATGGATAACAAATAATAATAATAATAAACTCTTTTATAACTTTTCACAACAAAAGCGTATAAACATTTAAAAGCTAAATGCCAACATCATAGAAGGCTGGCTCAGTTTATGATTTTAATTTTGTTCAGAATTCTAAAATTTAGTTTTAGGGTTCAGGCTATACAGAATATACCAGACATTGCAAAAGTTTCCCAGCCAACTGAAGCCTCAGAATTCGATAATATTCAATAAAAAACAATTTTTTTTTTTAATATTTCCATAATTTTGTTGGACAACCAATAGCAACGATGGAATGCGATGGCGCTGAGGGTGATCAAAGTGAGCCAATGTGTCCGCCGCCGGGCCCGCTAACAACGGGCATGTCTGAGACAATTATGGAGGCGGGCACCATCAGTACGGACCTGACGCCCTGTCCCAACTGCAGTCGCACCTTCAATCTGAATGCGTTGCGCAAACACGTTGTCGTCTGCGAGAAGATGTCCAAAAAGCGTAAGGTCTTTGATTCGTCGCGCCAGCGTCGCGAGGGCACCTCCCTATCCACCTATGTGCTGCCCAAGAATTTCGGTCTGCCCAACGCGGAGAAGACGCCGGGCGTTCATACGCCACCCGCTGCCAGTCGCGAGGCCTCCACAGTTTCAAGCGGTTCTGCGCCGCAGGTAAGTCAATTTAAGCGGACACTTTCAATTGGTTTACCCCTACACTGAGCACTTTCTTGGCAGGCTTCACCGTTGCCGATAAGCCGAAAAGCGCAGGACAGCTCGGATAGGTCACGTTCATCGACACGCAAAAACACAGCAGCTGCTGCTGGAGGTGTTGTTGCTGCTGCACCCGCACCGGCAGCTGCACCAGCTGACGCTCCAGTAACCTCTCCAGCAGCAGCAGCTCCTCCATTGAGCCGAGATCGCACACGTGCCTCGGACCGTTCGATAGCCAAGCGCATCAAGGAGGTCGCCTCGCAGCGTTGTCCGCATTGTGATCGCGGTTTCAATGTCAAGGCTTATGATCGCCACGTGGAATGGTGCAAGGAGAAGGCAATTCAGGCGAACATCAAATCCAGCAACACCACAGAGACGAACAAGGCCAAGGAGCGTATGGAGGCACGCAAACAGTACCGGCCGCCCAATCTCAAGTAAGAATCGAGCATACTCTCTGTCAATTTTGATTTTCTCTTATAGACCCAATTAATTTCTTTCCTTCACATTTTAATTTGTTGCTTCTTTCAATTTTCATTTACTTGTTTTAGGACCAAACGCTCGATAAATCGCGACAAGTACTCCGGCGCCCAGGAAGAACAGTACGAGACTGAAATGGTATCCACAAAGCAAAACCTAATGTCGCTCTCCATGACATCGTCCGTGCACAGTGATAAGTGAGTATAGACCGAGGGATCCCTCCCACGCTCTCTCTCTCTCGTTCTCTTTTGAACTGTAGTCTAGCCTAACACATAATTGGCCCATCTGGCGTTGCAATGGTTGTCGTTGACTAATCCTGCCGTATTGTTTGCCCAGTAGACACCGTCGCGTAGTATCTCTCACAATGTATTCGTAGCAAACTGATCTTCGTATATTACCCACTGACCTAACCCCAACCCCAAATAACCAACTCAGCTCGCAAAGAAATGCGCCACAGGCCGTGAAGGTGCGACGCTCCGGAACACCAATAGGACACAGCTCCAAAGCGACAACCAGCGCCCCGAATGAACCTAGTGCGCACATGGCCAAGGATGATCAGGATCGTGCTTTTATGAAAGCCAAGCGCCAGCAGTACGAAACTTGCCAGGATATCGATGTCGCCATGCAGCGCTTGCGCCGTACCGCCACCTGTGATACCTTACATGTGGCCAAATTGGACTGCGCAGAGGCTGCGCCCCTGAAGCCGGCCAAATCGCGTCAGACCATTTCCCATCGCCCAAAGATCGATCCGGCCGATTGCTACGCCGGTCCACCCCAAGTCACGATGACATTCGAGGAGCTCAATGGGTTGATCAAGCGAAAAGGTATGGGCGGTACCAATTGTATTCCAGTTGCAGTTGATCAGATCAGCTATCTAGCATTATTCTGCTCTAGTTGCTGTTCTTTGCCTAGGATTAGGTTCATAGGGTTCTGGATCTCCATAGCGTGCTTTCACTTAATTAACTTTGAATGATTTCATAATTAGTTTCCAAAGCTGCGGAACAGTTTGATGATTCTTAATTAATGCAAGATCAGCCAAGCATAAAGGTGCATTAGTTTCAGACCATAGAAAGCCAAGGCGAAGGGAAGGGTTCAAGAAAAGTCTGTCTGATATATTGTTTATGAAGCTAGAAATGTTGGGTTTTATAAGATCCGACGGGGAATTATCTAGAGAACGCAGTTTGATTATAAATTAATGGGTTTTTTTGGATAGAGAAAGAAATTTAAATTAAATAGTAGTTTATCTTGCTTGATCTTGAGTGTATCCCGATTTATCAATTTATAATAAACCTTCAACACGCTCGCCGAACCACCCACAGGTGGCACAAACATTTGCAATATAAAAATGGATATTGAAGAGCAGGAGATGAAGACATCGACCAAGATGCGCTCTCGACGTCGTATACGTACCCATGAAAATCCCAATCTTGATATGCGTTCACTGAAGCAATCAAAGGAATCCCAAGAATTTAATCTCTTGTCTAAGGGGACTACAGGCATGTACTCTGGTTCGGATGGTGAATCGAATTCGCCGTGCGGCGAGATACAAATCAAACTGGAGACGAGTATGGTTCAAACTGTATGCCGTACCAAAAATCGCACCCATCTGCCGCCTATAATGAACAACACGGAACCGATGCGCGCATTGCCGATGCCAGAGCTCAAGCAAAGTCTGGAGTCACTGAATCAGAATTTCCTGCCACGCCTCGAGCCAGACAACAAGCCCAAGGGACACTATAAAGAGGAACATGACGATGAAATGATGGATGACGACATGGAGCTCGATGATGAAGACTACGAAATTAACGACATGGAAGTTGAACAGTTGCTGGTATTGCTGGAGCAGAGCGAGGAAGGCACCATGTACACCAAGGCACCGCGATCGCCCACAAAACGACAAGCACGTTCTCCACCTAGATTGGAACGCACTCTCGGCAAAAGGTTTGTTTGGCTAACCTCAGTGATGTTAATCCACAGATTTGACACAGATGCGTCAATATATCGCATTCGAAAAAATCGCTGCTGTTAGCATCGATACCTACATTTATCGGGTTTTCTACATCACTATCTGACTTGCAATTGACAAAAACTTACATCGATACTTCGAGGTATCGACTTTTTTCACATCCCTAATTTTTAACTTCCCGCTCGTAAAAATGATTATCGAGTTCAAATTAGGAACGTCCTTGCGACGACAGCCATGCAACGCACAGACGAGTGGGTTAACCAAGTCTCTAGGTTCAGCACTCAATGTTCTCTCTGCTCTCTCTTCCACTCTATAGCGGCTTTAGTCCACTGGCTAGCGATAAGTATGATCCGTTTCTGTCCGCCAAGCGTCAGCTGGAAGAGCTTTGCTCGCCCAACACACCGCCCGACAACGACACAACAGCCACACCCATCATGTCCACCTCGCTGACGAGCACACTGGGCAAACCACACGCGGTCACAACAACCGCAAACAGCACAACATCCAAGGCGGCGCCTCCATCGAACTTTCGACGCACTTCGTCCCTGCGTGGACCACGTCGCACTCCGCTGCTGCCCAGTCGTCCGCTGTTTGCGACCAACTATCGTCCCACCATACAGCGCGGTCTCTCCGACGAGGGTCCCATCTCGAGCAACTTCCTCAAGCCGGAGGAGTACGATGAGATGCCCGTGCGCGCCGCCTGCGGCAATGATTTTCATAGTCCGCGCGTCGTTCGTCGCGACACGAGCGCCTCCAATCGCAAGCAGCAAATGAAGCTGCCGCTAGGTGGCGCCAGCGACACGGACAACACAACACCGATGGCCAAGCAGCCGGCGCGCAACGTGGCCAAGACGGACTCGCTGGCCGTGTTCCTCAAGTACGAGCATGAGCTGGAGCAGCTGAATGCCAAGGCCGCTGAGGTGGCCGCCATCAGCAAAGAGCTGAGCAGCAAGGAGCTGAAGGATAAGAGCAACAATCTTAGCAAACAGAACTCGGCCAAGAATTTAACGGCAAATCCGAACAGCGGCCAGCTGCCGCCACTGACCACGCCCATCTGCCCGCCGGCCGTCGCCAAAGAGAACAACGAGAATGTGGCGCACAATTTTGCGACGCCGCTGCGCCTGGAACCGATCGCCAGCAAGCCGCTGCAGAATCTGGTCGCGCCCAGCAACAGTTCAGCCGGGCTGCCCATCAAGCTGGAGAGCATCTTTGGTGGCAATCGCCGGGGCGACTACATCGATCCCAAGCTGATCAATCCCTGCGATAATCTGCACGTGCAGCAGTCGTCGACGGGCTCCTCCGAGGCCAGCTCGACGCCGCAGCAGCAGCTATCGCAGAGTCGCAGCAGCTCCCAGTCGACCGTAACGATGGCCCCGGAGCAGCGGCGTCATTCCGGCGAGGCGCGCAATCTGCTGAAGCGAAAGATGCGCCTGGGACGCAATCAATTCCTGTACGATGCGTCGCCCGAGGAGGCGTACATCTCGTCCGGCAGCTGTGCCGATGATGAGGCCAATCGCTCCTCGATCGAGTTCGACGAGCAGTGCTGGCAACAGCAGCAGAAACAGCTGCTTCTGAATCCCATCACCATGCCACTGACCATGCCCAACATGACGGCGCTGCCCACGTTCGATGACTTTGATTTCGAGGAATTTCTCTCATCATTCGAGAACGAGAATGACGAGGAGCAATTTCCGCTGTTCCGGGATTGCCGCGAGTTTCTGCAGAATCGCACGACGAGCCGGCAACGCTCGTTCCAGAAAGCGACTTCGACTCTGACACCACAGCCACAAACACAATCCCAATCCCAGTCCCAATCCCAGACACCGACGCCGCCAACAGCCACACAAAGACCAGCGACGACCGGAAGCGGTGGCCAGTTTATAACGCCGCCCAAGAGCCACAATTATGCCACTAAAGAGTCGCCTCATGCCCACAGATCCGATTCGAATGTGACCAGCAGCGGTGGCTCCTTCCAGTCGCCGCAGCTCAGCAGCCGCTCCCACAAGACAACGCCAAACAGCAGCGACTCGTACAAGACACCGCCGACCAGCCACAGCGGCTCCTACAAGACGCCGGTGACCAGCAGCAGCGATGCCTCCAGCAAGTCGTTGGATGGGTCGCAGAAGCGTGAAATCTTTATAAGCATTGAGACGGAAACGAATGCCCAGGGACGCTCCCCCATCTCGCCGGACTCGCTGCGTCACATGGTGGGCAACGCACAGACGCCAATCGATGTGCTGCACATTGAGAACGGCAACGAGCCGGAGCACGCCAAGTTCAGCAAGATCAGCGACAACGAGGATCAGCTCGATGCTGAGCTCGTGGATGAGACCGGCCACGTTCTTTATAAGAAGCGGCCGTGCTCAACGGCGAGCACAGCAGCGATACCATCGCCCTCGCCCAACGTCGAGGCGAACAATGCCAAGAATGTGCTGGAGAAGCTGCGCAACGAGTTCAAGCAGCTGGGCGAGGAGGCGAGTGCCTCCGTCCGTCGCGACATCTTGCAGCGCCAGGAGCAGAAGCAGCAGCAACAAATGCAAACACAACAGGAGCTGAAGGTGACCACGCCACTGACACCGTCGCCCTCTGGCGATTCGTTGGACAGCCTCGATGGGTATCCCATGTCCTCGTCGTCGGCGTCGGCGTCGCGGCGCGGCGCCAGCTCCAAGCGTAGCAACGATTCCGCTTATGGCAGGTAAATAACATATTATCGATTTATCGATTATTATTACAGCTTTACAGTGTTGCCTATACACGATTGAAAGATTTTTAAGTTGCGCAAGAAGCAGTTCCGGTAAACCAAAAAGCGTCAGCGTGACGTCACAATATCTGCGCTTCATTTACATTGCATTGCCAGTGGCAGATCTTTAAGTTGTATTAAATTATGGAATTATAATACAAATATATGCCAAGTTTCAGTTAAGATATTTAGCCTACGTTCGTCAGTAAATTGTCCACATTCCCACACGAAAACGCTGCGCGCTCATAAATTTCTGTTATAGTGACGTCATAGCGCTAAAAGTCATTCCCAACACAAAAGCATTTAAACTACCATTTTTACAAGAAAAAGCGACACTCTCAAATGTTTTTTAATAAGAAATCTTTCATTTGGCAGCACTGTGGCATAACATCCACAATTTTTGATTACGATTTATCGATATACAGTTGGTCCGATAGCAAAGTATTCTCAGCAACTTTTTTGAATACGTTACTTTTTAAAACAAGATGTTTCACTTTTTGATTTAATAACATTTATATACTCTTAATTGAAATTCTTTAGCAGCAACTTGTCCCGTCAGCGCTCCGGTGAGCTACAGCAGCAGTCCAGCAACAATACGTCGCGCACACAGAGCCAATTGCGCCCGCACACGGCCAGCGGAGCCTTGGTGATGTCCGGTAAACAGGCCAACAACATGATGGATGCCTCGACACAAGCGCAGACCAACTATGGCACACTGAAGGCCCATCAACGCCTGTATGCGGGCAACGGCCCCCTTGGTGGAGGCGGAGGTGGTGGCGAGGGAAACGCAGAATACTTCAGCAGCAGCAGCTCGGAGCATTCGCTGCCACAGGCTGTGGCCCAGATGCAGCAGCAGCAGCAACAACAGCAGCAAAGCACCAATTACAATTACCAACAGCAGCAGCAAACTCAAGCTCAGGTAGCCTACAATAACAACAATAACTACGAGGTTAATACTAAGAACTTGAACAACAACAACAGTTGCATTAGCATAACACCAACAACCTCACAACACTCGCTGCAGAGCAACACCTCGAATGGCTCCGCGAGCATGAAAATGTCCAAGTTCTGCCACGAATGCGGCGGCAAATTTATCCTTGATCAAGCCAAGTTTTGTATGGAGTGCGGCGTGCGTCGCATCATCCTCTAAAGCTCAAAGAACTAATGTTTGTAATTGTAGTAGTTGCACACACACACACACACACACACACACACACACACACACACACACACACACACACAACAGAACACACAACACGAAATGGAGCTGCGGAAGCTATACTAATCTGATGGTCTGCTAGGCACATGGGTAGTGGAAAAAAAGCGTGGAAGGTCTTATACCAAATGTAGTTATTACATGAAAGCAATTTACGAGAGAGCATTGATATATACATTAATACATGCTACTTAAATATATTTTAATAATAAAAACAAAAACAGAAAAGTAATTTTGAATTTGAACAAAAGCAAAAATGCAATATTAATTATAAATTACAAGAAACATTTAGTTTTTCCAATATTTCTTAATTGTAATTACGAACGTAGTATTCTCGTCCCTAAAAAAAAAAAAAAAAACACTTTTAACCAAGTTGTTGATTAACAAAGACTGAACGAATTTAAATGAAAAGCATTGAGCACACAAACGAAAAACTTATAAACGAAATTATTTAAATACAAACATTTTTCGAAATCTAACGCAAACACAATTTCAACATTGTAATTGTATTTTGTAAACTGTTTACTAATTTTATAGTCACCGCTTAAATATAATATAAACTTATATAAACACTATATTTAACTCGACTTTACAGAGTTGGAAATAAATGAATATGCTTCACACATGTATTTCGATTGGTTTAAATTTATTTCCGAAATGTGAATTTTTTTAAAAGAAAGAAATTTGGTGTTAAAACTTGGAAACTAACACTTGGAGTTCATTAAAAATCGCTAATTCTTAGAGGTCATTTGGAATTGCTTAAAGATAAAACTTATTTTTCATATTTTTAAACATATAAATTATTCTCTTTTTCTTCACAGTTGTGCGAAAACTTTCGAAAGACGTGTAAAATGTAGTAATATAATTTTCCCTTATCAACGAGGATTCTTTAGATAGACAACGGGCATACAAAATTTAATATAAACATAACTTAACAGATTTTATACTTATACATAGGGTTTAAATGCACGCATTTTGAAAAAAAAAAATTAAAGAAAATATTTTTAAATATAGAACTAAGCCGATCCTGCAACTTTGATCTTACTAGAAAAATACAAAAGAAAATTGATATAAAACAAAAGCAAATTACGAACAAATATTGAAATTATCCGATAACCCAATCTTGCAACTTGCCAACTATAAAATTCTTGAATCGGAAGCTTAAGACTTCTTACAGAACGCTTCAAAGAGTTTTCTAATGAAATGACGGTGAAATTCAAACACTTAACATATAAATTGTTGCGATTATCTTACTGCAGCTGCAGCAGTTTTTGCTTGGTAAATGCTGATGCACAAGCACAGGCCTTTAAAAAGTTTGTGCGAATAGCAATATTTTCGGGGCTGCCCAGCATTAGACTGGCCATGTTTAGCGAATCCAGCGTTGCTCCTCGAGGTGATTGATTTTCGGTGACGCTGGAACAATCACTCGAGCTGCTGCTGCTATCAAACTCATCCATGTTGCTTCTGATATCTGTTGAAGACCCTCGTTACTATTCAATTTTTAAAGCAATGTTTTTGACTTACCCGGTGTATGCGGCTGCTGCTCGCTTTTGATTTTCGGTATAGCTACGGGAATGTCTCTTGGCATTTTGGCATACCAAAGTGATACCTCCTCATCCAATTCATCTTTATGCTCGACCTCCTCTTCTACAAAATCGTTTAGGAACTGTGGCCGGTGCAAGCCATCCTTTTTTTTAAACACATAGTTGCCATGTAGCTTGCACTCGTCGATGATGAACATAATGTCGCGATGGTAGCGCAACGTCACCGGATTGCCAATGAGTATCATTAGCGATTTGGCGCGCGACAGGAGCACATTCACCCGTTGCGGATTCCGCATAAAGCCAATACTAGCGAAGGAACGCACAAGGGTGGCAATTATTATGGGTTTTTCGCGCCCCTGGTAGTTCTCTACGCTGCCCACCTCCACAGTGGCGGTGCCCTGCTTGCGCAGCATCTCATTGATCAGCTTACACTGAGCTGCGTACGGTGCCACAACGCCAATGTCGTCCTGTTGCACACGGATGCCAGCGCCCAGGCCGTCACTGAGCAGACGCTTCACGTACCAGCAGAGCACTTTAGCCTCCAGCGCATTGAACGAGCTGGTTGAGTGTTGATCCCGTTGCGTCACGCCATGTGTGGCTTGGAATATTATTGGGAAGTTGGGATTGGGCATCATTTGCCAATTAGCCGCTAAATTGACCTCCGCCGGTGGCGCCTCTGCAATGAGTTCGTTATTATAATACAGTCTATTGTACAGTCCAACTATTTCCGGATGAGATCTGTAATTGCGACGCAAACGCGTCTGCAGTGTGTGATCATAATTGCCATTGTCGTCCAGGGCGTACAATTCGCTGCGTAGCAGACGCTCAATCAGCGAGTGTCTCAAGCCGAGGAGTGCGGCACGATTGTTCTTGATGACCGCACCCAGCTGCTTGTGATCACCCGAAAGTATTACGTGACATTCGTCCTGCTGCTTAATACCCATTATGCCAATCAGAGCCTCGGGCTCGGTGGAAGCGCCCGCCTCATCAATAAAAACATGTGTGAAAAAATTAAATTTTCCCACATTATCGGTGACCAGGCGGCCCACCGTGCACAGTGTGGCCACAATGATGCCATATTTGCGTAATCGGTCCACGCGCAAATGCTCGTACAAACGCTTGGCACAATTCGAATGTTTTAGGAGCAGCGGCTGCATCGCATTTAAACCCTTGGCGTACACAGAGCGTGAGAATAGACGCATCAGCTGTTTGTCCAGTTCCACGTCCTCGGTGACCAGACGCGATTCTGTCGCCCGCTTGGCCAAATGCGCCTGCAGACGTTCATTGCTAGCAAAATACTCGCATATTCTCACAGCAATTGTGTCGCAGGCCGAATTCGAACCGGCGGTAACAAGAATGCGACTTCGCGGCTGCCGAAGTCGCAACTGTAGAATGGCCTCGACAATGGTCGTTGTCTTGCCGGTGCCTGTAAGGCAAAAGATTAAATGAATCCCGTTTCAATTAACGTATATGACTAGCTGACCTGGTGGTCCGAAAACAATGTAGGGCGCTTGGCTGCTCGGGCCGTTGACGATCTGTTGCACTGCCTGCAGCTGTTCCATGTTGGACGCAATGCTTGGGTTCAAGAGCGTCACATTCGACGCTTTGGCGGCATTGGGGCCAACTGCCAATGGCAACTTATTGGGGAACAAGTAGCGACGCAGCTGCGGACTCTCCTGCAGCAGCTGCATCGCACGATACATGAAGCGAACAGGTGTGCGGCGAGAGCGCAAGATCACAAAGAAGCGCTGTGCGAACGCATAGTCGCCAGGAAAGGTGCCCCGCTTGAATTTTAGTTGGATTCTTGTTCGCGTCACCTGCTCCACGGTGGCCACGTAGCGATGCAATGGATCCTTAAGTGGCAGCGTCTCATGCTTGTGCGGCAGCAGCGCCAGGATAGGTTGCTTGGGCAGTGGCGACACGTCCAAACTTTCCCTGGGTATGAGCACGGCTTCGTCCAGATATGGAGCAACCACCTCCTCTGCATTGATCTGTGTGTCGCCTAGCGTAAAACTCAAGCAAAGCTTCCTGACCTTCTGCAGCGTCACATTCGGCTGCATTAGCTGGGCATACAGTTGCATACTCGAAACATCCTCAATGCTGAGCAATGTGCTCAGCACCGAGCAAACATTCTCAGAGTCCAAAACCTGCGTCTGCAGATAAGCACCAAATGTGGCGTACTCTGTGGCCAGGCTTTCATCAGTGAAATTGACGTCCAGTGCCTGCAGCAAGTTCTGACTGGGCTCATAGTGCGGCAGGGTGCGCATAATGCCAATAAACCTGTCGAAAAATAGCACATTTTTCATTTGCATGTAGATGGCTTAGTTTTAAAATGCACTTCTTGTGTTGCGTCTGGTCCTCATCATCGGAGCTGGAGCTTTCATCCTCGTCGTCGCTAAACTTTTTGCGCACGCGCACATGCTGCTTGACGTGCTCCTCTTGGCATGTCAAACGCATTGCCATACTGGCAAGTTTCAACAATGCCTCATCCATCTGCAAGAGAAGCATACACTTACATAAACATACATGCCATTGAAATAAAGATTGTCAATCTCTTACAATTGCCGCGTCCAATTGTCGCGTCACTTTGTTCGCGTTCATTTTGCAACTGACACAAATGTTTACATAGACACAAACAAGAAAGGAAAAGAAACAGACAAAAATTCATACGAAATTTACAAATGGTCGGATTCAAGTGAAGACGCAGCAAGTACCGTTAAAGGCGCCATCTGGACGTTGATCCGTTTTCATGAAAGTTTCCCATTGATCGCAGACGACTTCAAGTGGTGCAGCAATTGTTATACATTTGCAACACTAACACTTTAAATATAGCAGATACATCAGCTAAGCCCAGTTCATTCTATACAAAAACAAACCTGACGTAAAGCTCCTAAAAGGAGAAAAAAAAATTTCAATTTGAATTTAGTTTATTAAATCGTCATTTCTTCTGATTAAAATTGATTTATTTTAAACTACTAGCGCGCCACACGTGAAGTTGGCTTCGAATATGTCGATAAGTTGGGCAACACTATTTAATAGATGAATATATCGATATCGATATTCTTTATTTACGTTTAATTTTGCAATATTTTTATTATGCTTTTGGAAAAGCTTCTAATTGACCAGCGTATGCAAACGCAAAATCTTGTGCACTTGCTGCAAAACCGAGAATCCGGCTATACACGCAACGCAAAGTACAGCCAAATACCACAACTGGCATACGAACGACAGTTTTACAAAGCAATTACACCGTGTCTGACAATTGGCATTACAATACCACCTGTTTACCTGCGCAAATTCACGCCGGACGGCAGCAAATTATTGGCCTTCGCCCACGACCAGCGCTCATTTATAGGTGAGTCACTAAGTTCTTTAAAGTATATCTGATAAGAAAGAATCAACACTGATTTTAGTATATGCCTACAAAGGCATCGGATCCGCCGGCGTAGCTCATTTATTGAGCGATGCTGGCGTAGGCAGCGGCGAGACGTGCGAGCAGACTCTTGGAGCGGACAGCTCACTGAGGAGCATAATATTTGAGCAGCTCTTTAAAATCAAATACGTGCTGCGCCTGTGCCAGGGCGACTCGGTGCGTTTCTATTTGCATCGGGAGTTTAGCGTGTTCCTGGAGGACAGTCGCTATGTGCTGTTAGCTGGCATGTGCATCCTGCCGGGCTGTAACTTGACCGTCTCGGACCTCGAGCGTTATCCGGACGTGTTCGATAAGGTCGATCCATTCTCGTATATATTCTACGTGGTCGACCTGCACCTGGGCATTGTCACGCATGAGGAGCGACTGCAGCAGGATGCCATCTGTTTGTCGCACAATCACGGCATCTCAGTGCACGGCCATACGATAGCCGTATTGTCGCGACTGCGCCAATGTATCTACATCTATGAGCTGGTCAACGGTCGCCTGATCAAACAGGCACACGAAATCGGCCCCCGGCCACAGCACGATTCTAATTGGCCCGTGTGCATGGATATTTTCGATGTGAATACTTTGTTGCCCATCACGCACGTTAAGCAGCGAGTGCTTAGTTTTCTCTACCGCCAAATACAGGCAGACAGCCCCCAAGCGAGTGAAAAATATCAAGATTTCTATAAGAATTTCCAATTCGTAAGTAGCCAAAGCTGAATTCAAATCATTTCTTAAAACCCCCCTCTCTTTACAGATAGAGAACATGATCATTGAAAAAATGCAGCTGGTGGACAGCGATTTGTTGTTGCTGCGCTACGAGGAGCGGCCAAAGGACAGCGATGTGACGCGTATTCTGCAGACGGGCGAGCCACAGTCACCGCGACGTCTCTATGTCTTTTATGGCATGAGCGGTGAGGATGTGTTGGGCGTCTACGATGATGACTCCGTGGATCTGCTGCAAATTGTCGTGAAATTCTACGATAAATTGTGCAATGTACGCTCGCTGCAAACGGGCGAAGCACCCTCGTCTCCCTCCACACACCAGTTTATGCAGCAGAACTGCGTTAATCCCAGCAAAACGGCGCCGTTTATGCGCCAGGCGGCGTTGCGCTATAATCCCAGCGTGCCCATTAGCACACAGAGCTTCTCGACATCGCCATATCTGAACCACGATATGTTCAATTACGACGATAAGCTCATCTCGCCACTGGAGCGGCCAAAGGCCTGCTCTACGGAGCCCATCATATTCAGGGATCGGGCCAGCAACCTGATCAAGTTTCGCTTCAACACCAAGGCGCGCAGGCAGCCCGGCCAATTTTCGCCGCGCGAACTGTGCGCCTTCATATTCCATCCGTTTGAGCCGCTCGTGCTGAGCATACAGAAGTGTATGCATGTTTATGCCTATAAGCTGCATATTTACAAACATGGCACAATTGTCCAGCAGTTTTACAACCAAATTTAACGTTTAAAATGGTCCCAAGACAATGTATAAAGTGCTGTTGAATAGTTTTAAAGTGTACACAAGTTTTATACATTTAATATTTAGCATTTGTTACAAATAAGTCATTATATTGTTACTGATAAAAGGAAATAATAATAAAATATAATTTTTTACTTAGAATTTTTGTAAGTAAAATCAGGTGATATTTAGAAAAATCTAAACTATTGTGTATTTAAAAATCTTATTTTGTATTATAAATTTTTTTATTTTTAATTAAACACTGTTATACGGCAAGAAAGTTTATTCTTTGTATTATTTATTAATATTTACTTATTCATAATTGTATTGTAGTTTAAAATCAAGCGATAACAATAGTGAAACATCCGATAAGCTGTAATCGAAGATTCAGTTCATTCGTGCAGTTCAGAAACTAGTTCGTGCGAATCAAGACTTCCAACACTGGTAGATGCCATATGATATTTGTTTATTTGAAAAAGCGAATATGAGCGCTGAGAATCGGGACAAAGCTAAAAACAGCAAAATAGATCGGAATGAGGTGCTAATTGAGGAGATCGACAGCAACGATGTGCCGGCGAATGAACTGGCCCAGTTTGAGGTGACGGAACCGCTGCGAGTTGTGGACATCATTGACTTGGAAGACGAGGACGCCAACGATCCGACCCGGCTCGGGACAAGTGAGGCAGCGAAGGCGGAAGCTGAGGAGGGTGCACTGATTCGACGCTATGTGCAGGGCGTTCAGTGTCTGGAGTTTCCCGATTTCTGTACCAAGCTCGAACCGGGCGATGAGGACGACGACGACGAGGCGTCCCACTTGGCGGCCAAAGTCAGAAAGGAAGAGCCGGAGGCCTCCACAAGCGCGGCAGCAGCTGCCAAGCTGCAATTGTCACCGGCAAAAGCACAGCCAAAGAGCACGTTCGGCGTGCGCTCAACAACTTCCGGAAGTGGGGGAGGAGGTGGCGGAGGAGGTGGCGGAGGTGGTCACCTGGGACGTCGCAGTCAACTGAGCGCCGCCTTGATGGGTCTGATGGGTGAGGCGAACCTGTCGTTTGCCTACGGACGCTTCGATATAGCCGAACGCATTTGCATGGAAATTATTCGCCAAAATCCGCTGGCCAGCGAACCCTTCTACACGCTGGCCGAGATCTACGAGAATCGCGACGAGGTCAAGTTCTTGCACTTCTCCACGATAGCGGCGCATCTGAATCCGCAGGATCGCGACATGTGGATACGCATCTCGGACCTGCTGGTGCAACAGGGCCACTTGGGACGCGCCCGCGTCTGCTACACGAAGGCCATCAAGGTGCTGCCCAAGGAGTATCTGTTGCGGCTGCGCAAGGCGCAGCTGCTGGAACGCATGGGCGAGACAAGTGCGGCCATGTTCACGTATTTGAAAATGCTGCCGCTGATGCCGAGCAGCGAGTGGAGCCTGTGCCTCAGCACCGGCAAGAACGTGGCCCGCTATTTCCATGTGCTGGAGAAGCACAGCATCGCACTGGAGGCCATGGAGGGCACGTACAGCGTGTGCGGCGCACGCTTCACCGTCGAGGATCTGAACATCTACCTGGAGCTGCTCATACTCAACAAGCAGTACATCAAGGTGCTGCGCTGTTTGCGGGAGCGCACCAAACTTGAACTGGAGACGGAACAGGAGAGCCTCGAGCTAATCTACTTTTGCCACATACCCGAGGACTTTGTGCCCGAGCTGCGTGTGAAGCTGTGCGTCAGCCTCATCCACATGCATGCCCATCATCTGCTCGGCTATATCGTGCAGAATGTGCAGGAGTACATAACGCCCAGCGTGGATCGCATTGAGCTGTATATGGACGTCACCGAGGCGCTGATGCAGGAGCACAAATACGCGGAGGCGATAGCGCTGATGCGCCCGATCACCGATGGCGACGCCTTCGATTGTCCCGCCTTCGTTTGGCTGCGCCAGGCCGAGTGCCTGCGTCAGCTGAACCGGACCAACGAGGCCATCCAGAGCTATGGCCGTGTCGTCCAGCTGGCGCCCTACTGCTACGAGGCCAAGTTCACGCTCTCCGCGCTGCTCAAGCAGCAGGGCAGGCCCGAGGAGGCGGTCAAGGCTCTGGAGCAGTCCGGTGAGCAGGAGGGCCAGCCGCTCCATGCGCGTCTGCTCTACGAGCGCTGCATAATGCTGCAGCAGATTGGCCGCATCGAGGAGTTCATCGATGTCGGATACGTGCTGCTCGGCCGGCACTCGATCAAGCTCAAGAATCGCGAGGAGATGATGGCCGCGGCCAACGGCGGCGGCGCCTTCAATCCCGAGGGCCTCAAGGCCATCATGCAGATGCGCAGTCTGGCCGACATGGCCGGCAGCTCCGAGTCGGAGCAACAGCAGGTGGGTGAAAATTTCATGTTCATGCCACGAAATTATATTCAAATCTCGAATCTTGCTAGGACACTGGAAAGGTGACGACGGCGTCATCGACTGAGGGCTCCGATTTGACAATCAAGAACGAGTTCGAGCTGTTCCTGGAGCTGATGCGCACCGGCTACGCGCACGGCATGCACAGCGCACTGGAGCGCATGTGCTTCGCCATGGTGACCACGAAGCGTTTCACCTACTATCACCAGGAGATCGAACGCATTATGATCCTCGCGTGCTACTTCAATCGCGACTGCGCCGTTGGCTTCTCCTATCTGCGCGAGCTGATTGCCAAGCAGCCGGAGCAGCTGAGCCTATGGAATTTGCTGTCCCTGATGGTGCAGCAGGGCGACGAGGTGCGCTACTTTCGGTTCGCGCGACGCCTGCTGCAGCGCCACCCGAAGGTCACCCAGGCGATGCGCCTCTTCCTGGGCCACTATCACCTCAACTGCAGCTCGTACAAATATGCGCTGAACATCTATGTGCCCATATTGCGCGAACAACCGCATCCATTGGTCGCCCTCTCCAGCGCTGTCGTCTTCAATCAGCTGGCGCTGCAGAAGAAGGTGCTGCGCAAATCGGCTGCCGTCGGTCAGGCGGTGGCCTTCGCCCTACGCTACGCGGAGCTGCGCGCGGGCAGCAGCGAGCGGGGCCACGAGGTGCCCGCCTCGTGTGCCGCCCAGCAGGAGATCTACTACAACATTGGACGCATCTATCACCAGGCGAACGTGCTGCATCTGGCCGTCGATTACTATGAGCGCGCCCTGGCCGCACAGCATCCGCTGATCAAGCAGCACGAATCCGTTCTGGGACTCCAGCACGAGGTCGCCTTCAATCTGCATCTCATCTACCGCGCCAGCGGCAACAAGTGGAAGGCGCGGCAGTGCCTCATGCGCTATTGTGTTGTCTAAACAGAGTGCCAAGATCTTAATTTTATTACGTTATGTTTATGTTTATTAAGCTACTTTTAAACGATTTGCGAATGCCCGACGGGTGGATGCTCTCTCATTTGAAATAGTTGTAACTGAAGAGTATATTGGGTCCGTCTGGCTGGGAAACTTGGTATATATACATATTATATATCAGAAATATATCTATGTACCAGTTTATAATAATATCGTATATCTAAATACCAGGGAAAGAAATCTATGAGATATATTTAAATTAATAGCCCCATCTTTTTATACTCTGTGCAGACTATTATAACTATGTCGAGTAGAATTCTTCGGAATTTCCCTTATCATTAATGCCTCATTCAGCTAAGATGATTAAATGATCATTATATCGCTGATTAATGATCAATGATCATGCTCAAAACAAACAAATCAAGTCTTAAGCGTTCGCACTGTTTCTGAAGAGTTAATTAAAACAAAAAAAAAAAACAGCTTCTGCTTGTAACACATTAAAGTAACCTGGGACAGCTTTAAATCCTTCGGAATACGCAGATTCGCAGACATCTCCATGCTCCACCGGCAAGTCTTTAATTTCGAGGTCTGTGATCGGATTTCGTTGGCTGCTCTTTAATTGTGACGAAAAGTGGATGCGGTATGTTTATCCTGGATATCAAGTAATACGTAATCGTAAGTGTGATGAATGAAATCCGATGGGAAGTGCGACAAGATTTGGCTGTAATCAATAATGATTAAAGAAAACTTTTTAGTATGTAGTTTTTAAATATTAAATTTTAAATATTCATTTTTAAATATTAATTTAGGAATGAAATTTTTGAGCTATAGTTTTTTGATCAAACGATAAAGATTAAACAAAAATAAATTAACTAACTATATTTGAAATTTAGTATTTTTAACCAAATAAAAACTTTTATACACATTTGAAATATATCTAGAAATAATATCTTTCCTAATGTCTTTTAATTTTTTGTATTTCAAATTTTCTGCAAAGCAAAAATATTTATTGTAAAAAATTATTTGATAACATAAAGTATAATAATATAAGTTATATTAATTAAATCATTTAACAAATAAACTAAAATTTTGCTTATTAAACAGCTAGCGATAACAGCATACACAGCCTAGAAAGTTACTTTTGAATGACAAGCGTAAAAGTATCGATAATAGTAGACGCATCGATAATGTTGGTATCGATGCAGCCATTGTTTGGGAGTGGGAGAGAAGCGAAGTTTCGTTTCGCGTAATTTTTTCTAGCTTTCATGGCTGCAAAATGCAGAACTCCAAGGCCAAAATGGACGAATTTAAGACGAGGTTCATGGACATGCTGCACAAACAGGTAGGCAGGCAACAAGCAGGCAGCTAACAGCGTACAATGGCTAACAAGCTTTCGTTTCACAGACGAATCGCCAAATGAAAATTCCAGCAATGGGATTTTCCGATTATTTCATACAGACTGTCACAACGGATGCGCTGCCCACAACGACGACAACGACAACAACGGCATCGGGAGCGGGGGGAGCGGGGGCGGATGCCACGGATGCTGCAGCAAGCGCACAAAAATCGGATCAGGAAATACTGGAAAGCATTGAACAGTGCTATTACAGCGCCGATAGCAATCCAGAGCTATATGAGCTGAAGGTGAGACAATGGTCAGGTCAAAGTTGAAGTGCGATCTGATTGTTAATCGTTTCGCAGAAAGTGCTCGGCGCTGGCATTGATAGCCAGCTGATTGAGGCGACCATCGCCAAGTTGCGCACACAGCAAAAGGTGCTGACCAAGCAGGTGCTGCAGAACATATTGGAGCAGCGCAATGCGTGCGGCAGCGAGTTTCAGGCCATAAATGAGACCCAAAAGAGGCTGGAGGAGTCGCTGTGGACGTGCCAAAAAGCGCGCTCCTACTTAAATTATGCACGTACAAATCTAACAACGACCAGCCTGGAGATCCTGGCCAGCTATCGCAAGCGTGAGGTGCTCAAAGAGGTGTTGGACACGCTGTTGGCCATCAAAAAATTGGTAAGTACAAATCTGACGTTGTCAAGTAATCTTGATTCAGTAAGAAATACTTTCGTTTTGCCGCACAGCGTACCACGGACGAGGAGCTACAAAAATTGCTTGCGGAGCACAACTATTCTGCGGCCACAGCGCTCCTGCTGCAATGCCAAAGCTCTGCGTCGGACTTTATGCAGTACAATTGTGTGCAATCGCTGCACAAGAAGTTGCAGGAGACCATGCTGCTGATGGAGTATCAACTGGACACGGTGCTCAACGAGATGGTGCTGAATTTCGATATGCGCAAGTATGCCAAGCTGCAGGAGGCCTTTAAGCTGGCCAACAAGTCGCTGATGGCCATGGATCAGCTGCACATCAACTACATTTCGGCCGTGCACACCACAGTGAATGCGGTGGTGCGTGGTTACAGTGAACCCAACGCAGAAGAGCAACCCAAGCTGCTCTACGAACAGCTTTGCGAGCAACTCAATGCGGATAAGCTTATACCGTGTCTGATTAGTTTGTGCAAGACCTTTTGGACCATATTGGCCTCCTATTACCAGGTGGTCATGTGGCACAACAATTACAAGCTGTACGCCCAGCAGGAGGAGATCGATGGCGAGTCACCCGATCTTTATATACAGCAAAAACTGAAGAAGGGTCAGTCGCGCATCTGGAACGATATACTAAACAAAGTTTGCCTCTTTCTGCAGAGCGCCAAGCTGACGACGCTGAAGTATGATCAGTTTATACAGGTGCTGTCCATTGTGCAGCGACTGAAGAAGGTGGGCGTGGAGTTTTGCGGCGAGCAGTCGGAGAAACTGATTGCGACGATGCAGCAGCAGAGCGAGGAGTTCTTTAAACGCTACCACATTTGTTGTGTTGAAGAGATCTGCTTGTTTTTGGACAATGAATCCTGGACACCGCTGGACTCATTCTCGCACATACTTCAACTGCCGGTAGGCGAGGTTTAAATGCCAACATCTTTGTAACTAATAATTAGATAACATCTTGTTCAGGAATTCCGCTCGGTGCGACACACGCTGCGTCGTCACAAATCCCCAACAGCTGTGCTGCTAGCTTCCACCAATAATTCACCGGTTAGTAACAACAACTGTGACGAGCTGGTCTCTGTGCACTCACAGGATGGCGGTGGCAGCTCCATTTATGGTTCCTATGGCTACTTTTTGCGCTTCTCCGAAAAAAGTTCACCCTTCGATGGCGGTCTCGATGCTGCCATGCTAGAGGAGGATATACTGTCGGGCATTGTGGACGAGGCCTCGTGTTATTTCAGCGAAGAAAGCGACGACGAGCAAAAGAGCTTGCAGAGCAAGGAGTTTGCCGATGATGCCAGCAAGTAAATAATTGCTTATAAACCCCACGATTTATAAAATCTAATATAATCTAAATTGTTTGCTTTCGCCAGTCAACTGCTTGTGAACAACACGGCTTTGAATGTGCTGCGCTGTATTGGACGCTATCTGCAAATGTGCAAGCTGCTGCACTGCATCTCACCCAAGATAGTGTCCTGCATGCTGGAGCTGATCGACTTTTATGCGTATGCAGTGCATGAGATCTTTGGCAAGGATGCGGTGAGTAATAAGAGTAAGGAAGAACACATTTTATAAATTCTATAAGTTCTACATATTTGTCAGCTGGTGGCCACGGATAATCTCTATACACCTCGTCTGGAGCAGCGTCTGCGCGCCGTGGAAACCAATGTGCTCATGCAGATTAAAGTTTGGCCACTCAACTTTTCATCTTTGGTAAGATTGGACTAGCCATTTGCATTAGTTCACATTTAAAGCTTGCTTCCTTTTGTGCAGACCAACAATGAGCTGGCCAATCCGGACACATTGTACGGGCTGCCACAGCGCATTGTCGCCGTTGAGGCCGGACGGAGCATGCTTCAGCAATTTCATGTGCTCCAGCATTATTTGAATCATCTTTTGCCCGCTGCCGAGCGGCCAACTTTAGTTACCTATCTCGAATACGGCGAATTTATGGCTGATCTGGCCAAACCAGTTTACACATGCGTCACGTCTCGGGTCATCGATCTGTCGTCGATACTGGCGCAAATATCCAAGGTCAAGTGGGATGTCAATCATGTGACGCACCAGCACAATAGCTATATTGATGTCTTGAATCGCGTAAGTGCGAATAAACTCTTTATTCTTTATATCATTAACAATCTTTTTTTTATTCAAAAGAATATACAAAACTTTGCCATGTGTTTGGAGGAAATAGCCAAGGAGGTGCCCATACCTAGCAAGCATGTATGGAACTCAATGGCGCATGTGGCTACCCACTTGTTGGTAGAGGGGTAAGTCTGCTGTACTATATCTTTCCTAGAATGAAAGCTGATCATACTCTATTGATTTTTTGCAACAGCTTTTCGAATATCAAGAAATGTTCCGCTGCTGGCCGCGCACTTATGCAATTGGATTTTGCGAATTTCATGTCATTTTTTGAGCTTATGTCGAATCAAAAGTATCCGCAACATCATAGTTACGTGGATGTCTTTATCAAGTCGTATTACTTTTCATCGGAACAGTTTGAACAGTGGATTGAACAGCAACGAGAGTGCGATGAATATTCGGCTAAACAACTGACGAATCTGATACAGTGCATTTGTGTCAGCGATAAGCGCACACGACAGAGGCTGCTGCAGCTGCTGGAGGGCGTGACAGCGAGTGTTACGCCCACCACGACGCCGCATAAAAACAACTATAACTCCGGCTCGAACCTGAGCAATGTTATTTAAATCGCTTTTTTTGTTTTTCATATTTATTTTGTTATGGTCAAACCTTTGTTAGTAGCTGAATTTTTTGGTGGGCGTTTTCAATCTTACTATTATACATTCCATTTAGTGCAAATTGATTAACATTATATTATAAGTTGATTGTATTCTAGTAACATAAGCGATCTCCATGATGTACTTCGTTTCGAAATCTGAATCTGTGAATAACTTGAAATCTCTCTTCAAATCTCTATGTAAATGCGACACGCTCTCTACGTATAGGCATTGAGTAATATTAATATTATATTATATTCTATTATAATTTATTTGTTACTCAATGACCAAGGCACAAATTTATTGTTCTCGTTTTCTTGCAATTTGGTTTACCATTCAAATGACTTAAGTACCTAGGAAAAGCATATACACATACCCATATATATGTATGTATCTAAAATTAGATTTAAGATATAAACAAAACCAATATATATTTATTTTAATACCCAATTGTAATATTTGTTTGCGAAACGGACAAATAATTGTAATAAATCGCGATTATACAAACTATAGTTGAAAACCTCAACCTTACTAACACACACCTAATAGCTAGTGGTATATGGATTTGTAATTAAAAATAACTAATAAAGAATACATATTTTGGGATATGCATATTAAAAAGAGGACGGTTCTCATTTGAGAGTCTTTTATAGATGGATAATGGTAAATATATATGTAAATATTTCTAGAGATAAAACTATTGTTTGAATATAATAAGAGAAAATTTTGTATAAATGTTCCAGATCTTATTTGTTTAAGTGCCTAATTTATTTGTATATCAAATATTGAGTTCATTATGCTTGAGGTATTTTTGAAAATATTTTTTAACGACGGTTTACTATAGACTATAGCACGAATATTTAATATTTTTATTGTTTAATCAAATGTCTTTATAAAATTGATTATATTTTTATTTCTCGGTCTGGCTTACAAATAATTATTATATAGGATATGCAAGATTCAAGTGTAATACAGGATACAATGTAATAAACGTAAATTAAATGAATATATCAGTTAGGTAAGTTAAAAGGAATATGGAAAATGTATGCCTACTTTTTGTCAATAATAGCTGTTACCCATTGAGGGTGTACTCGGATTGTCGGAACGCCTTTTGCCAGTGATTCAGCAATAATAAAGTCTATAAAAAGGAAGGCAACTGTTATTCACATACTTCACGTGACCATGTGGGCGCTCTGGATAATGTTAGTTTTGTCCGTCGCCGCCGGCTGGCCAGACAAAGATTTCTTGGTTGACGTGGTGCGAGAAACGAAGTCATCGCTGCTCCTGATACGCTACGACCATTGTCCGGAGCACTGGCTGCAGCGGTTGCTGGTGACGCCTCCGCTGCCCTTGGTGCTGCAGTCCCTGAGCAGGGCCACATCCACACCTCCGAGCAGACACCTGCAGCTAATCTGCCTGCAAAGCGCTGAGTATCCGGCGGAGCACTTGACCCAGTTGCTGGAACATGCGCATGGAGAGGCGCGAAGCATTTTCTATATAGTTGATGGGGTGTCCAATTTCTCGTCGCATCGCGTACTCCACTCGCTGCTCCGGCAAAGCTATCAATTGCGCAGGCTGAACGTGATCGCTGTGCTCGCCGGGGATGCGGCGCGTGTCTACTATCGCTATCGACCCTATCCGCGGTTCCAACTGGAGCAGCGTTCGCTGGCTCAGAGACCCTTCTTCGCAACGGACTTGGGCAACATGCAGGGACAGCCGCTGATCGTGTTGCCCGACCAGAGTCATCCGCGCATCATCATCTACACGAACTGGCGCAATGGGGCGCAGGTGCTGGCCGGGTCGGTGGGTCGCTTTGTGCGCACCCTGGCCTGGAAGCTGAATGCCACCATTCGGTTTCCCATCGAAATTGGGCCAGGCACGGGTCTGCATTTCAAGGAGCTGCTCTCGTTGGTCGAACAGCACCGCGTGGATTTGCCGGCGTCGGTGGTGCAGCTCTTGCAGCCGGAGCAGCTGCCCGTTGCCAGTTTTCCCCTGGAACTGAGTCACATCTGTTTAATGATTCCGCTGGCCCAGCAGTTGCCTATCAGGAACATCTATCTGATCCTGTTCAGCGTTTACCCCATACTCATTGGCCTGGCCATCGTCTATGGGATCGGAATGCTGCTGTGCCTGCAGAAGCTTCTGGTTGGAGAGGTCCCGGGTCTGGTCGACTTCCTGCTCAACGATGTTGCGCTGCGTGGTCTTTTGGGCCAGTCCTTTGGCCGCTCTTTGCGAACAAGCATCTCCTTTAGCTGGCTGTACCTGATGCTGGCTGTGCTGGGACTCAATCTGAGCTCCATCCATGAAGCTGCCCTCGGCACTCTCCTCACACAGCCGCCCAAACATTTTCAGCCGCGCAGCTTTGCGGATGTGCGACGGGCAGAGCTGCCGCTAGCCGCCGTTGCGGCGGATGTGGAGAGTCTGCACGACTGGGGCGATCCGGATCTGCGGGTGGTGCCTTTTAATAGCAGCGACTACAATCGCCAAAGGGACTCGATGAACATGAGCCATGTTTATTATGCCTCGCGCCTCAAGTGGACGCTGCTGAGCGAACAGCAAAAGTATTTTCCGCGCGAGGTTTTCCTGTATTCCAAGGAGGCCTGCGCCAGGACACTCACCTACATGGTGTTCCAGCTGCCCAAGCACAGCTGGTTCCTCGAGCTCATTAACAGGCTAATTCTGGATGTGCGCGCTTCTGGCCTCTATCAGCATTGGGTCAATATGCATTTCTATGATATGGCTGCGGCGGGTTTGTTGTCGTTCAGGGATCCCATTAAGCGGAAGCCTCAACGTACCAAGGATGCACTGCACTTGGAGGATTTGCAGTGGGTTTGGATTGCCTATGTGGCTCTTTTGTTGCTGTCAGCATTTGTTTTGGCGCTGGAGATTATTGTTCAACGATTGCAGCAGCGACTGAGAAGGCTTTAGGGTCCATCAGAACGCGGAACTCCCGCAGATTTAGTTTTAGATACATTTTAAGAAATATAAAGTTGCAGTCAATTAAATACGGTAATCCTAACTTGGATATCCACGTTTGTGGTTTGGATATCTAAATGTCTCTCGGGACAACCGGTTATTCTTTTCTTATCCATAACAAGGTGAAGCCTTAAGCGCTTAGTGTATTGGAGAAGAGGGATATTTAATTGATTTGGGTTGATTTTAAAGCCAATATACTCGTTTTAATTATTTTAGCTATTAAGATGACAATCTAGGAAGTGAAACTTATGCTAGCAACCTTTTTCGGTCAATGGTCCTATAGAGAAAGAACTTAGGAGTTTAATATATATCAAAGGAAAAATGAAGTTCTACTCGATTAAATACTTTTAACCTAACTTGGATATGATCGTCTGTGGTATAATTCAGCCTGATATCTGTATGAGATTCTATATGTCGCTGGGTTATTCTTTTGGGATCTTACCAAGATGGAGCCTTAAGCTCTTTGGAGGAGTAGTTAAAGATATTTTAAAGGGTATTCATTTATCCTGTGGTAGCGGTTTTTCTTAAATAAATAAAATATTATAAGCTGTTGTTTAGTTTCGTTTATTGTTTACTGATTGCAAGTAGGTTGACAACATTACAAGTAGGATTAAACACGATCTAAGGGCGTTGCTGTAAGTATTCTATCAGTGAAGCAAATGTGGAGGGCTAATTAATATTAAAGTAATGCATCAGAGTCTGAGTTCGTCCGGGCCTAGGCCACGTTGGTGTGCTCGTCGCGATGGAAGATCTTGACGTCGAAGAACTTGAAGTTGTCCACATCGAAGTAATAATCGTGCTTCACCGGACGATTGAAGGGGAAGCCGAAGGGCAGAGCATCCACATAGCGGGAGCCGTGGCCAATGCCGCAGCTGACAATGGGATCGTAGCCGGTGTACTGGGCCACGCTGGGCTCATGATAGGAGTAGACCATGTAGAAGAACTGATAGACCTGACCGCCCTTCTTGCCCTTGGGCAGCATCATGCGATTGGGCACGCCACAGTGTGTCTCGGATTGGTCCAGCTTGAATTTGTAGTCGCTGTTGGTGGCATCCATCAGCTTCTGGTAGAGCTCGAAGTAGGTGGTACGATCGTTCACCCAGTAGGTGAAATCGCCGCTGGCGCGCTTGATGTGATTGACCCCGGCTTCCAGCTGCACCTTGAAGTGCTCCAGCTCGAAGAAGTTCTGGTAGTTGTGCTCCAGCGGAATCATGTGTCCGTACTCGTCGTACTTGGGTCCAATGAATACCTTGACGACAGCTGTCTGGGCCTTGTCGGATGTCACGTCCAGGGTGAACTCGAAGGGCTTGTGGTTGAGACGATGCTGGCGGGCCTTGATCACAAAGCTGCTGCCATTGTAGATGGAGTTGCGGCCAAAGGTGTGGTGGACATCGCTGGTGGGACCAACGGTGGGCTCCACATTGACGGCATTGCTGATGTCCGCATCGAAGTACTCGAAGTAGGTGGTCAGGCTCTCGGGCATGTGCACGGCATCGATCTTGACACCCTCGAAGCCATAGTCGATTTTGGTGTACTCGGGGAAGGTCTCCATCAGGTGCCAGTAGTGGCTGATCAAGTTCTTGTACACCTCGTAGAACAGCGGATCACGAATTGAGGTATCGTAGTGCATGAAGGTGCCGGGATAGGTTTCCTGATACTGGCCGTAGGGATGTCCCTCGTTCACAATGTAGCGATACCATTTGTCCAGGCTGCCATAGAACTGCTTGTCAATGCTGTCCGCGTTGCCCTGGATCATGTTGCCCAGCATGTTGATCACATCGATATCATGCTTGTTATTCTTGTGGATCCAGTCCATGATGCGCTGCGTGTAGAGCTCCACATTCTTGACATACTCCAAATTCTCGGGCGTGTAGAAGTTGTAATAGTTGGGCCGGCTGGGATAGGGTACGCCATTGTAATCGCGTAGGCCGCTGTAAAAGCCCGAGTGAACCGGTTCGTACATGTTGAAGGTGGGCACCTCACCCAGATCGTTGGACAGACGCTCCAGGTAGTAGCGAGCGAGGAGCTGCCAGTGCACGTACAGATAGAGCTCACCGCGACGGTCCTTGTTGAGGGCATGCACCTCATCGCCCTTGGTCCAGTAGGGATAGTCCAGGTTGAAGTAGTAGTAGAAGCTGTTGAAGCCGATATCCTCCAGGAAATAGGCCAGACCGTGCTCGTAGTTCAAATCACCATCGATATTCGTGTAGTTGGACTTGAGGATCACGTTGTAAACGTTGTTCAGCTGCTTGACGTGGTGGAAGCCGTGCATCTTGTAGTGCTCGGCCATCTCCAGGGTCTGGCCATCGAAGAAGCTCCACGGATGGATCTCGTACTGAGCCGGAAGGACAATACCCTGCATATCGTCGCGTACCAGGCTGGCAATGGTGAATGCGTACACAAAGAGCTGCTTGTTCACGTGCTGGCGCGCCCAGAAGACGACATGCTGGAACGTCTCCCAGTTCTTGGCGAAGTAAAAGAGGCGGACCAGGCCAACGGCATACTCCTCATGGGTATCGTACATCACGGACCACATGCGATCATCGTGGATGGGCTGATGCTGCCAGAGGTCGAAGAAGTGCTGCAGTTTCTCGGCGTGATGATAGTCGCTGATGTGCTCCCAGGGCTGGTATTCGTAGTAGCTGGACGCGTATGTGGTAACGAACACATCGTCCTGGTAGATGTGCTGCAGCATTTCAAGGACGAACTTCTGCTTCACCAGGAAATCCTTGTCGGCCACCTTATACTCAAGGTGCTTGCCATGGCCACCGATTGCCAGCAGAGCTAGCGTTAACACAACAACCGCCGTGATCGACTTCATCGTAATCATAGAACTGCACCGTCCGCAAACCTGCATTTATACCAGACCGATCCGTCCCGGAGATATACACATGTACACATATGCAGCCAGATGGCGGTCGTCGTCCGATCGCTGATATTGCCTTGACATTATCAGAGTTCGGTTCCAGCGTTTGGTGTTGATAAGCGACCACCCCCGCCCCCGACCCGCCCGACCTGTTGCACCTGGCATTGTCCGATCAATTGGCGGATTAGGAGGCTCGACCTCCAGCGCTTTCTAGCTGTCAATCGATTGTGTAACCGTTTGGACCCAAGCTAAGCTGCTCTTACAGGGCCCCCGGCAAGACCTGCTGACTGAACATTATTTGGCATTGCACCTTGATTGGACTCGGAGATGTTGTCTGTCTTTTTTTTACGATTTTGCTAAATTGCCTGAGGGTCGACCAGCGGTCAGGCCAATAAAACGCTTATCAAGAGATTTTGCCAGCGAGACCGGCTTGGTCTATAAATATGCATCCCAACATTAATCATATCGGGCGAAAACAACAAGAGTAGACAACAAAGAACAAAGAACTGCAATAGCAGCGGATGCTCATCTTCGGATGAGAGGCTACAAAAGTTGTCAAATATAAGCAGATATAGGCTTCCAATTAATTTATGCAAAAACCTGACTATTGAAATTTCTGGATCCATATTCAACAATATAATAGATACAACTTTAAGAAGAACGTCGGGTTTAACCGACAGAAAATACAAAATTTGGTGACTTCGGTTCTAAATTACATTTTGTCTAAATTATGTTGTCAAGGTACTAAATTGTTATTGTACAGGTTCTACACTTAATAACAAAGAAAAAAGGTTTAGTTTTTCATTTTATTTTATTTTTGCACATAAAATAAATTTCTAATCCCTAATAAAATCAAATCATAATTAAAATGCCTTCAAACATGAAAATCGGTTCCTAACTTCTAAGTGATTTTCCAATTCCTTCCAACATTTGCTGGGATATTCAAACTGCAATCTAGTCCTATTTATTGGGACAGATTATAGTACCTATAGCAAAGGGTATAATAATATTTTGCAAATGTTAGAACCTGCTAAATGAAAACAAATCTGATCCCATAGGCTAAATATAGTTTTGATCAGTAGCAACAGCTGAAGCGAACTTTTAAGTCCGTCTCACCTTCCTTTTGTATCTGCGAGATTACAATATATACATATGTATATGTATAAATATAGATTACAAAAGCTATCGCGCAAATTTAAATAGAATGCAGGTTTTCGAATTCAATTTATTTTTGAATATTATATAGCTACCACAAAAGGTTGAACATTGCAGCTGACTGCGCACTGCTTTTTTAAAATTTAAAATTTTTATTGTGAGAAATAGATAGATATAGATATAGATATAGATATAGATATAGATATAGATATAGATATAGATATAGATATAGATATAGATATAGATATAGATATAGATATGGAGATAGGTATAGAGATAGACATAGATATAGACAAGATTTTTAACTAAGGGAAATATATGGATTGTATTCAAATTTAGATTAATGTATTCAAATGTTCAAGTCTCTAGAGGGATATCTCAGAGTGCCCACAGGTGTCTTTGTACTCTATTATCCCTCCAGCGTTGCACAGCTTGTACGCCGAGTTCGCAGGCGAATACGAGGATTGTGAGAGTGGTGGAGGCGGTGTGCGCCAACCAGAGGTAGTACAGATCCTGCCAGCGTACGAGGCAGTTGGTCCTGTCATCGTAGTAGGGCAACTGCTCGGCTAGGCCAATGGCGACCAGTTTGTGGAAGATCTGACGCCGCCATAGGGTGTACAGCCCACTGGCTTGGATGTCGAGAATGTAGCGATTGAGGGCGTGCAGGTAAATGGAGTTCCTGGGCAGGGGTATGCCGAATAGCACGAGCGAGTATATGATGAAATCGTTGGAGAGCCGTAAGGCGGGTCGACGCTGCTTGGTGTACTTCAGCTTTTTGACCAACCACTGCGTCTCGGTGATTGGAAAGGCATACCCCGGATACGGCTGGCTGCGCATAAGCCAATACATCGTGGTGTTCACTACCTTATGGACATCCCTAAAGCCATCAAATTTTTGTTTGCCCATGGCCGCGGCCAGGACGTGCACTTCCCTTTCATCGACCATAACCTTAATGCCTGACCGGCGCAAATCCTGGTAGCTGCGTATGGCCGGCTTCCTGGGTCGATTCACCATCTCCGTCTCCAGCTGGGCAATGTACACGTTGTAGAACAGAAAGCTGCACAACATCAACAGGGCGTAGGAGCCCTTTAGCCGCAGACTGATTCGACGGGGCATCACAAATGTCTGGGAGAGCATGGCCCGCAGCACCGGATCGGAGAACACGGACCAGCACCTGAGAGTAGGTGCCAGGCCCAGCTCCAGCCGCTGGTTATTGTGCAGCAGCAGTGCGAACAGGTACATCAGTGCGATGTTAAGCAATTTCCGATGCGCCCAAATTCTGCATCCAAAAATGAGCAGCTTGCGATCCATTTCCGATTCGACGGGCAGCATCAGCTGCCACTTCGTTATCTCCAGGACATCGCTGTGGATTCCGTTGGGTGTGAGCGCCTTGCTCACAATGCTCGCGGGTATATCCACTCTTCCCGTGCGCATTAGGCGCCTTGTTGTGTTCAATAGGAGAGTTTCCTTGCCCAGCGGCACCTCATCCCAGTAAATCTTGAGAGTCGCTTTCAAGGTTCTGGCAAAGTTTTCGACAACTGGCATCAGATAGCCCGTAATTTGCAGACGTCCTGTCGCATCCTTGTAGACAACAGCACGCGGGAACGCGTTGTCCGGTATGGTGTACAGAGCGTGTCCACCCATATCCTTCAGTTGGGGCTCAAAGTACCGTTGCACTTGGCCAATGCGTCGCCTGAGAATCCCGAATTGCGGAAAGGCTCGATAGCTGTAAATATGTTCCTGGCTCCCATAATCCATGGCCAGGATATTAAGCATACCATTCTTGAAGCAATTCTTGAATACGTCTTGAATATCAATTAAATTGTTAATCACAAATATGGTTTCGGTTTCACGCATATTCTCCAGATTTACAAAAAGCGCATTCAATACAGAATCCTCTTGATTTTCCAGACAAACCAACGCTAGAAAATTACTATTAAATTTCGCTTTAATTTCATATGACTGGTTTGTATTTAAGTTGATAATGGGCGTGGCAGAAATTATGGTAAGATCTTTCCAACAATCCTTGGAGCTTTGTAGTAAGAGTATTGACTCATAGGCAAGCTCCAATTTTAACTCCTGCAACATTTTGACAGGCAACTGCATTTCTGCTTTAACAAAGCAAGATATTACAAGATAATAAAATTGAATTTTTCGCCACATTTTCATATCCGTACCGAGAGTAAAATTGTCTGCAACTGGCTTATGTTAAATGTAATTAACCCTTTTATTGGAAATCCAGACACGGTCAGCTTTATTTGATTAAATTTAATGACCATTTTTATCGATACAATAAATCATTGTGGTGGAAGCGTTTAGTCTATTAAGGGTCTTTTGTTTTTACCGTTATATTGTCGGTGTTTGCCCATCAGGATATTAATTACATTTCTACATAAATGCTATACTTCAGCTGTAGTGTTATTTTTGCATGCTTGTTATACTTATGCATAAATGAATAGCAGAAAATGAAATTTTTTTTTCCTATTGTGAAGTAAATTAAATCCACCACTCAAATGTATTTTATCTACACACATTCCTAGTGTTATTTATGCAATCTTCAAATATGTCAAATGTTCCCGCGCTCATTCGATTATTTTTCGATAACACTGTTGTGCAACGATACTATTTGCTGTAATTTTAAGTATTATGGCTTTTTTGAAATGCGGTCACACTTGTGGTGCCACAGACAAAGTAAAATAATAAGCGTGGAAGCAAGAGCGAACAAACCGCTTGCGAATTATAAACATATTTAAAGGAAAACTGAGTGACGACATTTCACCCAAAATAGCAGAGTCGCACAGAAAACGCGAATTGAAGATAAATGGTAAACTGCACACTAAGTATGTCAAGCCAATGGGGTGTCGGCACATAACAATAACTTGAAATTTGTTGCTTTAGTTGTGTAATATTTTGAAATGTGCGAATAGTGGAAGACAACAACAAACACAATGCTAACATCGCCTGATATCGCAAAGTGGCGTATGTGCATGTGTTTGTGTGGTTGTGTGTGTGTGCGTTTATTCTCATTTGCGCTGTTCGAGAATCGAACAGGGCGAGTGAACGTTGACAGTTTTTATTTTATTTCTGACACAAAAATAAAGCGTCCATTTAACTTTCGGTATGTTTAACTACAAATCTTATCGTTCTCTTTTTCTTATACTTTAGGCGTAAAGTAAAAGGAAGCGGACGTAGTTCTCATGCGCAAAGAAACGACAACAATACATCCAAAGATACAGAAACTATATAAAGTAGACAGAGATTCGAAAATTCAAAATTACATACATTGAAGAACTTTGGAACTGGATTGTCAGCCATACCATCTTCGAACAGCGCATTCCCAACAACAATAACTACGACAGCAACAACAACAACAATAGGCAAAGATCATGAATTTACTACTTCATCCCAGGGGATCGATGCATCTGAAATCCCAGTACATGCTTCGTAATTGTTATAAACGCTGTAAGTCTTTAAGCACGCAATGCCACTAACAACAACAACAATCAGAACGCATCGCAGAAAACTTTCCATTGATTTTACCCCATTTATTAGCGGTACATGTGTATACGTATGTATGTGTGTGTGTGCTGAGGCTATTTAAGTGTGTGGGTTTTTTGTGCGCGTAAGTTATCACACTCTCTGTTATGACTGGGCATTCGTGCACAGCTGATTCAATGTTTGCTTGCGCATTGGGACCTTATAATTTCCCTGTTGCGTTTGTTTTGGTATTTTTCCCTGGCTTAGGTATGTTGCGATTGTAAACACTTGCAGCAAGACTTGGTCAACAGGTTTGGTAATATATAAGTGCAACACAAATTTTTCTTTAGCTTATTAATTTTTATTTTATTATTTTTTTTTTAAATTTATTTTCGATAAAATATACCGGTTTTTTTTTCGTTCAGTGCGTTATCGCGTATTTAATTTAGTTTAGCTGAAATGTGTCATTTCAGACATTATCTGATACTAAGCACTAGACTGGCCAAAAAACAAATCATTTTAAACGTTTGGCCAATACAGCTAACCCGCGATAAGGCCTTATGTAATCCTAAAAAGAATTACAATTTTTAACAAAAACATTTGTATTTATTTAAATAAATTCGTATATCATTTTGTGTTTTCTCTACATTTTCACAATAATTTGTCATTGTTTGCAAAAGAATTTCTTCATTTGTTCATCTTTCAATTTATACACAAAATACACAAAGACTGTATGTACATCCATAGTATTTGTATACCCAAAATAAGGGACAAGTGCCAAGCGCACAGGTGTGCAGGCAGACAAAATGACGCCAGCGAGTGCCGCTGACGCACACACAAAGACACCCTGTATGTATCTATATCCGATATAGAGTACAGTTAGCATCGGTCAATTCGCTCGGCCAATGGCCGAAGGTTAAATGCTTTTCGCTTTCGCTTTGGCCGCTGCATTTTTGTCCTCTTTTAGTATGCTTTGTGTTTTTCTTCGCTACATCTACGCAGTGTGTTTTTACCTTGAATTTTGTTTGTGTGCTCTGAACACTTGCCAAAAGAAAGCAAAAGAGAAAATAAAAGGAAAATTCTATGTGCATTCAACTAAATGTTTGTTCTAGGGTTTTCTATAATTTATTTACATTTAATTGCTTATCCCTTTTATATAAGATGCCTTACGTATTAGCTGCTTATAACCACAACAATAGCAACAGGTGTTAATTTTATTATTTTATTTTTTTCTGCTCGACTAGTCATTTTTTTTTAGCCTAATCAAGTGGAACGAACTTGTCGCCTATCAGTTGCAATGTTTTTGCTTCTTGCGAAGAAATAGATTAGTTGATTATTCTTTTGTTTTTTACCTTTACAATAAACCGGCTATCAAAGTTTTTTAAACAGGGTTTCCTTTTGATTGCAGATTTTATGAACACAAATAAAAATAATTTTAAATTCAATTTTATTATACTACAAGTATAAAAAAATTGAAACCATTTTAAATTTATTGCAATTTAATTAACTCGAAATATAAATACTTTAAGCTTACAGAATAAAATATTACTTTGGAGAAATTAAATTAATTAAGAACGTTCGAATTTCCGAATTTAATATTTTTCACATTGTTCAGCCTTCAAACCTTTTAATTTAAACTTATCCGGGTTCCTTACAGATCTCAGAACAAACTATTCTGCCTACGCAGCTTCAAAGAAATACCACAGCAAAAAAGAAGAAGTGACACAGGGATGGACCATACGCCAGAGGAGAACGTTACCCAATCATTCAGTAATCACATTTACTCCGTTTCATGTTTATACCCCGAATTACGTTGCCGGGCAGGATTTCCGGCATTTTCACGTCGATCGCACGCTCTTCGAATCGTCTTCGAAGATTGATGCGACGGTAAAGAAGCTGAAAAATCAGCAAAAGGAGAAGGTCGAGGAGATCATGAAGGAGGCGGCCAATGGCCAAGCAGCCAAAGCAGCCAAGGATGCAGTCCCTACCGCACACACGACCGCTGCCAGTCCCGTACCAGAGGCGAGCACATCTCCAACTACCGCAGCCGCGGGATCGAAATCAGCGTTAGAAGTTACGGATGCCTCATCGAAAGCGTTGGCCAAGCCGAAGAAGCCACTGGGACAGCGTATTTGGGATGAGGTGGTGCATTACTATCATGGCTTCCGCTTGCTCTTCATTGACACGGCGATTAGCTCGAAGCTTCTTTGGATGGTGCTCAATGGTAAAACGCTGACGCGGCGCGAAAATAAGCAGCTGCAGCGGACGACCTCAGATCTGTTTCGTTTGATTCCGTTCTCGGTATTTATTATTGTACCGTTTATGGAGCTGCTGTTGCCATTGTTTATCAAATTCTTTCCGGGCATGTTGCCGTCCACATTTCAAACGGCCAAGGATCGCCAGGAGCGATTAAGACAATCGCTGGCCGTTCGCTTAGAGGTTGCCAAGTTTTTGCAGAAAACTCTTGGCCAAATGCCCGTGCAGCACAAGGAGCACAGCAGCGATGAGGCCAAACAGTTTGAGACGTTCTTTCGCAAGATACGCGATCCCGCCCAAGAAGTGAGCAACGAAGAGATCATCAAGTTCGCCAAACGTTTCGACGATGAGATCACCTTAGACTCCCTATCCCGCGAACAACTGGCGGCATTGTGCCGCGTGCTGGAACTGAACACGATTGGCACCACAACTCTGTTACGTTTCCTGCTGCGGCTCAAGCTCCGCTCCCTGGCCACCGACGATCGGGTGATAGCGCGTGAGGGAGTCGACTCGCTCGATCTGTTTGAGCTACAACAGGCGTGCAAGGCACGTGGCATGCGCGCCTATGGGCTCACAGCAGAACGCTTGCGTTTCCAGCTAAAAGAGTGGATCGACTTGTCGCTCAACGAACAGGTAAACACATCATCAATAAATTTATTTTGGTATATATACTTTAATGCTATATCTTATTTAGGTTCCGCCCACGTTGCTGCTGCTTTCTCGTGCCATGCTGATCTCCAACGATAGCATCACCACGGATAAACTAAAGGAGACAATGCGCGTTCTGCCGGACGCAGTGGCCGCTCATACGCGTCATGCGATTGGTGAGCGGGAGGGTAAGGTCGATAATAAAACGAAGATTGAGATCATCAAGGAGGAGGAGCGTAAGATTCGCGAGGAGCGTGAGGAGGAACAGGAGGAAAAGATCGCCAAGCGCTCAGCGATCAAGGAAGAGATGGTTGCGCCGTATGTTTTCACCGAGGAAACTGCAAACAAACCGCATCTAATGGATAAGTCTGCAGTTGACGGTGGCAGTGAGAAGACCATCTCGCCGACGGATGTGCAGCTGTTGTCCGATGCCTTGAAGACGCTCTCATCCGACAAGCAGCTCGTTGTGGAGAAGGAAACCATCAAGGAGCTGAAGGAAGAGCTGCGCGACTATCAGGAGGATGTGGAGGAGCTGCGCGAAGTGCGCCAGGTGGTTAAGGAGCCGGTGCGCGAGAGTCGGGCTGCCAAGCTCCTCTATAATCGTGTCAACAAAATGATCTCACAGCTGGATCATGTGCTCAACGACCTGGAGCATCGTCAGCAACAGATTAAAAAGGCGGATACCACCGAACAGAGTCAACAGAGTGCAACAGCGAGTCCTAGTCCAATGGTGCACATCGACGAATTGGTTGCCACTATCAAACGCATGAAGGAGTCTTCCGACGAGGAGCGCTTCAAAGTCGTCGAAGATTTACTAGTTAAACTTGATGTCGACAAGGATGGCGCCATTTCGGTAAATGAGATTACCAAGGTTGTGCAAAGCATCGACAGCAAGGCCACGCAAATCGACAAGAAACAGCTCGAGGAGTTCACCGAGCTGCTCACCAAACAGGCCACCAAGCGCCGCAATGAGGAGATCGTCCACATCGACGATCTGATGCTCAACATCAAGAAGCTGAAGGAGACCAGCGATGAGGCTCGCCTTAAGCACATCGAGAGCGTGCTGGACAAGTTTGATGCGGACAAGGACGGCGTTGTCACTGTCAACGAAATTCGCAAGGTAACTTATCTATTTCATAGTCAATGTTAACTCTGGCTAATCTAAAATTATTATCTAGGTGTTGGAATCTATTGGTCGCGATAATATCAAGCTTAGCGATAAGGCCATTGGGGAGCTGATTACGTTGCTGGACAAGGAACAGATCCTGGAGGCAGAGCAAAAGATCGAGAAGGCGATTGCGAAGAGCATGAAAGAAGCGGAGAAGCTCAAATTGGAGGTGGAGAAAACGGATAAGGACATGGCTAAGCTGGTTGATGGTATACACGATTCGGCGAAGGAAATACGGGATATTGCCACCGAACTCGGCGCAGTGGAACAGGAAAAGTCCAGCCAGCAAAAGCTCGAAGTAATTAAATCGCGGGCAACATTGATATTAATTTATTAAATTGTGCTTGTGTTTTTTTTTTCAGACCGATATGAAGGATATTGCAAAAACCGTCAAGGACAATGCAAAGGATCTGGACTGTTTGGACGCCAAAAAGCCGAAAAACGGCAAAAACGATCCAGATACGCCCTCATCGCCGCCCAAAGATGCAGGTGGTGTCGGCAGCAGCAAGAGTAGCAGCAGGAGCAACAGCTGCAGCAGTAAGGCCAGCCCCGCAGACACAGACACGAAAGCGGCGAATCGTGAGGCGGCTGACTGGAAAATAGAAAAACTGTTGCCACAGAAGGATATTGATATGCCGCCAACGATACCCCCAACGACGACGTCGACTCCGGCAAAAGTGGTTTCCTCGAAGGCGGCGGCGAATAGCGTCTCAGGCCCCACAGGCTCACCAAAAAAGTTGATCTGACCGGCCAAGCCGAAACCGCAACCGTTAGTTAAAATAAACCCCGAACATTCAGATAGGGCGAAATAAACAGGATGTCATCCCGATGTTAATAGTGTTTTGAATGCGATTATATTTATCTTAATAACCATAACAAGTTAACTACAATAGCAATGCAAAATATGATGAAACGGTATTTAAATTGATCCCTGGCAGAAATTCCCTTTTCTCGAGGCTGTATTAAGTATGTGTACAAATAAACTGCACAGACTTGATACTTATTCCTATAGATACAAATAACATATGTACTTTCTGGGTAACAGAAAGAACCTTAAAAATATTTAATTTTTGTACCGCCCTAGTTTTATACTTGTACTCATCCGTATGTGCTGGTCAATCAACTACTTGGCCTTACAATATTAGCGATTGTGATCATTAAGCGAAAACTTAATTTACCTTATATATGTTTTTCTCTAATTTACATCAACATAATAATGGCAAACGATTTGAATTCAATTTAGGAATGTTTGAGCGAAATCACAAAACGAAAGTAAATGCATAAACCACGTGATACTTTTTAAACAATTATAAATGTATTCTTAACTGATTTAGATAACAGCAATGTATGAAAATGTTTTGCATTAAGAAATAAAGTAAAAAAAAGTTAGTATACGCACAAAATCAATGCTGGAATTTGGGTATTGGTGTACAAGAATACAAAATTGCTTGACTGACAATGTAAAAGTATGTAATTGATATAACAGATATTTCTGTATTATGAGAGGAGTAAACTATATAAAAAGTGCAAGGCAGATCAAAAACGATGTGATATGCGATATGAGATAAGAGCGGTTTCTGTTATAGGTCTGTATTATCTGCACTTCACCTTGTGGCAAAGCAAAATATTCCATAATTGTTGCACTTCATGGGAAAGTATTTTATTTTAATCTTTCTAATCTGATTTCTGATTCTATTGCCTGTTTATATATATATATATATAGTTGTTTTACGAACAATGTTAAATAAAATTTTAATTTTTGTTTAGTAAATTCAGAAAATTGTTTGTATTTCATTCGTCCAATAACATTGAAATTGAACTTTTATATTATACCTGCATGTGCAAATTTTGCACGGCTCAAGTACATTTATATTCTGTACTTGTTAAAATTAATAAAGCAAGAAATTTTCAATATTCTACACATTAAAAATTTACAAATATGATTGATTGTTAATGATGATGAATAACATATTATTCATAATTCAAATAATACACAAGACAAATTTGAACCAAATTCTTTTTCTCTAGGGTGTTTATTTCAAAAAGATTTTATACATTTTTAATGCTTTACATATATTTTATATATATATTATATATATTTTAAGCTTTAGTTTTCTAAATATGAGTAAAGCAGATTTGTTATAGGAAATATATATATATATAAATATAAATCACAGAAAAAAAGTTGTTTAATCTAATATTTACATACAAATTAACATGAATTTTACATTTACGATTTACATAATTATTGCCATGCCCAAAGGAGTACCAAGTCCAATCTCAGCTTCAAATTTGCAAATTGCAAATCTTTATTCACTTTTAGTAAATCTGCGGTGGCCGGGAACAATTTTCTATTCTATCTCTTAGGTGGCTATAATTTTCTCGTGGCAAGACCACAAAACCAAAATTTTGCAACGAATGCTGAGAGGGGATGGAGGCGATTCAACCGAATAAGTTTTGAGCAATTGCCAAAAAAATACCGAAGAAAACAAAGCAATAGCAACATCATGTGCTGGGCAATAAAACTAATAAATATAACCACAAAATGTGCAAAAACTCTATAACTTTGCATCTAAACCGCTGACCCATAAATTCTCTTGAAATTTTACTCGAAAACTGAATTGCGCTGCAACATTGGCATGAAAATGTTGGCAGAGCGAAAGGCAAATGGGGGCAGCATCAATGCTAAAATTATTATTTACTCCTAGAATTTGTGTACCATAACTCCTTGACCTCGAACATTTACCAATCAGTAAAATAATTTTCATACGGTTAAACAATTTTAAATCGCAGTTGCAATCTTTTACTCAGTTAGCATTGTGCATGAATATTGATTGGGGTTAAGAAAGGGAATGTGGAAATTGTTTCATTCTTTAAAAGATTTTAATATATTGTTATACTAAAATACTACAATATGGTTAAACTGATATGCTGGATAGCTTTTATGCATATAAGAGCGGTATAAACTACTATGCTGTTATACTAATAATCTATTATGTTAATTTTTTACTACTCAATATTATGCTCAAGTTCTGTTCCAGTTGTTATACGACTGTTCTGTGCTGCTGTTATATTAATAATCTGTTATATTTCTAAACTGTTATATAAAAATCATTTATACTGACGGCTCATGCTGTGACCCTTTTATACTGCTAAGCTGTTATACAACATAACTTTCACTGACATACTGATAAATACTGCCTTTATAGTCTTTGTACTGAAGTGATTTAGAGATTTACCTGTTTAACTGTCTAACTGGCCCCTCGAGAAAAGCAGACAATCAATAAAGTTGGAATAATTTAAAAATTCCCAGCACAGTGGCCAATTGCGGCAGCGATGAGTGGCACTGAGCTGGGCTAAGGAACTGGGCAAATATTTGAGAGTCAAGTTTGGGCATCGATGATATCGAAAACAAATAAAACAGAAACGATGCAATAAATAAGACTGAAGTAAAAATGTGTTTTGAGGTAAATAAAAGCAGGCAAAATTTGTGAAACAAGCCAAATAATAATAAACTTTTAGCTCCATAGGGAGCTCCGGGCCAAGTGAGAATTGTTGTTTGCAATCAAGCAATACTCAACAATAACAAATTGGGGGAGCAGGCGGCGAGACGAGCATTGAATCTACAGAAGGATGACTCCAAAGCAGTTGTACCAAGTGTCTGCCCACGATAATGGGGGAGGTGTGTGTGGGGTGGGGGGATCCTAAAGTTTGTCCGGCTAAAAGTGCTTGGAATGCAACAATGAAATTCGAAAGCTGCCTTGCAGACAACCAAGCAAAGGACAAATTCAAAGTGGTTGCTCATGAAATAAAGTTAATAAAGTGGATAGATAGAATACGCAGCATATGGTGACGTTCAACTCTCTCAATTAAATGTAGCTGCACTTGTCTTTAACAACAACAAATAAATAAAACACAATCAAATAAAATACGAGTGCTGCAGGAAATGTTACAAAAACAATTAAAAACTCGTGCACTTTCATGAGTCAATCAAAAGAGCCGCAATAAGCAGCAAAAGTTGGCCCCAACTTTGTACTTGGCTCACTTTAAATGCCACAAAATCTAGTACATAACACAGGCATATCAAAAATGCAGACAGAACGACAGCAAATTGGACGACAAGCTAGCAAATAAAGAAGAATTGTTGGACAACTTAAAGACTTAACCCGTATTAAGTGCTCAGAACCCTTTTTTAGATAGGCTGCAACGGCTTATGAATATTAATTAAGGCTTTTGGTTCCCTAATCCGATTGTCAACCTCTAAGGTGATTACCAACCAATTTTGGATTATGTTTGCTTCAAGCTGGAACTGCTTATGAATTATAAAAGCTATTGTTAATCCGTTTATGCCTGCCACATGTGAACATTTCATTACTTAATCCGACTGTCAAGCCTAGCAAACTTTTCAAGATTAATGAGAACTTGAAAATTATTTCTTCATAGAATTTTACAATCTTACAGTGCAAAAAAAAAAAAAAAACATACAGAGAATCAAACATAAAATAATGAAATGTGAAATATTTTCAATCTATTTAATTACTTTATCCGACTGTCAGACAACTTTCTCAAATTAGTATTGCGAATAAAGAGAATTTTTTTATCTTTAAAAAATCAATAAAACATATTGAAAATAAAGCAAGAAATAAAATATTGTAAGATATTTTCAATTCACTTAACTACTTTATCCAACTGTCAGACAACCTTCTTAGACAAATTAGTATTGCGAATACAAAAAATTTTGCATTTTTAAAAAATCAATAAAACATATTGAGAATAAAGCATAAAATAAAATATTGTAAAATATTTTCAATCCACTTAATTACTTAAAGAAAAGCTTCTTAAAAGAACTTAGGTCTTTTTTTTAAATTTAAATTTTTAATGTTTTTCCGCTATTGTTGCTACCATAGAAAAAACGTTTGAATTTTCATTAAGGGTTGATTATTTTAAAACCCAAATTAAAATACTTTATTAAAATTTAGACTATTTTAAAAGATACTATGCATAAAATGGTACGAGTGCAAAAGAACTCACAATTTCTGGTTTGCCAATAAGCCAGCTGAATAAAGTTAGACAATTTACACTTTAAAAAATAAGTTAACGAGTTCGAATTGAACAACTCATCTGGTTGTGTGCTTTTGGTGGAACCAACCGTATCGCCAGCTGGTTGCCTCCGGATAGTTGTACTTGGCATCTGGGGTACGTTCGTAGCGCGTTTCCAAGTATGTGGCACGTTGTCCACTTTGCAGCAGCTGCAGCTCCTCTGCCGGCACAGACTTCATGGGATTGAGACAGTGGCTGAAGTTGTGCTTCTCCTCCCTGGATAGATCATAGTCGAAGATTTTCGAGGCGGATGGCCGATAGATCCGTCTGCTTGTGGTTGTGAAGCTCTGAAAGTTTCGCGGAAGTGTTGCAGCCTTAGCGCGCATTCGCGACGTGGCGTTATCCAAACTTTTGACTTTGGACTTTTGTGCACCTTCAGCGGATTGTGGTTTAGTTTGAGGCTTTGGCGACTGAACGGATTTATTGCTGTTCTGCGTGCAATTTGTGATGCTTGACAGGGCACAGGATCTTAGCATTGTCGATGCATTTGCAATCTTGGCATGAGCTGGCTTGTTGGCAACGTTTTTGCGTGCACTTTGAAATTTGGTCGTAACTAGTTTATTTTGATTACTAAACATTGTTTGAATGTGGAATTGAAACTGACATATAAAGCAGATTTCGGGGGGAATTGAAAAACAAGTCAAAGATTGGTTGAAACATAAAGCTGAATATACTGAAACTGAAAGAGACAATGAACTTTCAATTCAAAAACTAAGATCTAAAAAGTTTTCTTTCTTCACAAGGATAAATCAGTGGATAATGTTTGTATAAAATTTATTTATCATATATGCATATATATTCAAAAAACATTTCGTTTTTAAGTATTAAAATAAATGTAAAATAAATAAATTCTTGAATAATGATTTTTTCTGGCTAAATACTAAAGTTGAAAACGATAAAAAAAAATCCTCGGTTATTTGAATTCGATTTCATAGTTGACCGTTAAGGTTGATGAATAGGAAAAACAAATTCTTGGAAAAATATATTATAAGCTTACGCTTACTTGAAATAAGCTCAAAACATTTATCTTTGTAGTACTGTATTTGAGTCTTGTATTTTTTGTGTTTGCTGCATAGTACATTTAATTAGAGAATTCGATGGGAAAAATTTTATTGGTATTTTTTTATTTATTTTATTTATTTTGATTTTGATTTTGAACTCCGTTACCAAAAGCCCGAAGATTTGCCGCCTGGTGGATTGTGGACCTTGATGGATGAACGCACGTTCGACTTGTCGAGTTCCTCTGCAGGAAGAGGAATTAATATTATTAAATTTGTTGTTGTTACAGCTTAAATATAATATATAGTATACCGCTTATTGAGAAGGATGTTTCCTGTAGATCCCGTTTGCCATCAACGCGTCCACGTGCACTTGCATTGTTGTTGTTGTTGCCAGGCGACTCGGGTACCGAGCCGCTGGAGAACATGGCCGAGGGAGATGCCTGTGGAGCTATGTGGGAGTCCAGCTCAGCTAATTTCTTGACCACATTGCCATTTTGCTCCACGTGTGGCTCGACAGGCTCATCCTTGTTCTCAATACTGTCATAAACGAAGGGCGGTCGCAGGGGCGTGGGTATAAAGCGTCCGAAACCCTCCGCAACGCGAACTGATCCATTCTCGGCACAGATGCGACCCCGAACCAAAACATACTCAGGCACACCATGCACCGTCATACCCTGTAATCAATGAAATACGATTTATAAAGAGGAGATACTAAACTTGATTTAAATATTACCTCAAATATATTGAAATCACATGCATGATGATGGGTGGCTTTGGAAATGGTTCGTGTGGCCTGAGGATCCCAGATCACAATATCGGCATCCGAGCCAATACCTAAAGAAAGGTTTATAAAGTTAAATATTATTTGTTAATTGTTTTAATTTTTAATTGTATCTTATTCTAAATATAAAAAAACCTATAAAAATAAAATTCCAAATAAAAAAATGTATTTCTTGAGTATTCTTATACAAAGTAAAAAAACCTATAAAAAACTTTTTACAATAATTCAGAAAAAATTCAAAAAATTTTTTCTTGAATATTCTTATACGAATTATTCTTCATTTTGTATTCGATTAAAAATGTTCGTGTTTGAAATGATTATAAAATGTTTTTAATAAAAATTATATTTTTTTTTTCATTAGTACTATTATTGAGTTTTATATTTTAAAATTTTATGATAATCGAAAAAGGTTTATGTATTCATAAATAAATTCTTTTCAATGTAAAATTTTTTAAAATATTGTACATATATTAAAATAATTATTAAAATCATTACTTATTCAAAACTTACCAATATGTCCCTTTTGCGGATAAATGTTAAATATTTTAGCTGCATTCGTGCTGGTTATGGCCACGAATCTGCAGGGATCCAAGAGACCGGAATGTACGCCCCTCTCCCACACCAGAGACATGCGATCTTCTACACCATTAACGCCGTTTGGTATTTTGGTAAAGTCCCCCAAGCCGAGTTGCTTTTGTGTCTTGTTAAAGGTGCAGTTATCACTGCCTGTCACCTGAAGAGCATTGCTGTGAAATAAAAAGGCAATAATGTGGAATATATTATATATTATAATTTATGTATGATTTATTTGATTCAATAAATCCACATTCAATACTTTCTGATTGACATGACATTGATGAAATTATATTAATAATAATAATGTGAAGATATATGTATACTCACGATGCCAATGACTTCATTCAAATGTCCTTGACAAAGGATTTGCTGGGGGAATCATGCACATATAAATATTACAATAGGTTTTAGTAACGTTTAGTTGCGTAAACTTCAATAATGTGTTTAACGATTAATATAAAGTTAGTGATAGTTTTACTAAATTAGCTGATATTTACCTGGCTAGCAGCTTCATCAGAAACTCTGGAGTTGTTTTATCTGGTCGAAGGGGCGGGCTCAGCACATGGGCGGCGGCATGATCAAAATGCTGGCAGCGATAGTGGGTGCCGTCTGTACCCAACGCCGCCGCCAATGTCTCGCCAAATATATATTTCTCACTATAGCGTTGACGAGCACGAGCGATCTCGATGCCAGCCGATTTGCTCATAACATGCACCACATAAAGTGGACAATCCACCTGAAATACAATTTTTAGTTGAATAAATATACAAATAAATATAAATATAAAAAAAAATATAGTCAAATATTTATCATGTTCCTTGCAAAGAATACCATGAAGATGAATTTTGCTATGTTTTTAACCCTTGCAAAATTTTAATATTTTGCCATAGAATTTTTAGTTTAAATGTAGTATAAGTAAACGTATGACTAAATATAAAAAAAAAATAAAATAACAAAAAAAATAAATATTTATCATGTTCCTCGCTAAAAATACCATGATGATTTTATTCTGGTATGTTGTTTAATTCGTGCAATATTTTATTATTTTGGAATACCATTTTTGATTTATATTTAGTATGAATAAATATAAAAAAAATATATATAAATATTTATCATGTTCCTTGCAAAAAATATGAAGAATATTAAGAGATTGATTGAAGATTGTTTAACCCTTGCATCATTTTAGTATAGTGCCAACCCATCGATATTCACAAAGTTTACCAGTTAATTTTTAATTTTTTAAACTGAGCAAAACGATTTATAATAAGTTTTAGGAAAACATATTTAAGTGCTAGAAAAGGGATGTTAAATTAACAATGAAAATAATTTCACAGAGTTCAGTTTCGCTACATTTTGTTCAACCAGTAAGTTTCTCAATAATTTTCACCAGTCTATGTGAAGTTAAATTCTGTGGAAAGCTGCTCTCACCTGATGGGCCAAAATGCAGGCACGATGCACGGCTTCCGCCTCGACTTCCTCCTGTCGCGACAGCTCGTGACCCTCGGGTCCGGTTACGCCCTCGGCCAGCAAGCGTTTGGCGTTCTTGGCTATAATATCGCCATTCTCAGCATGTACCTGAAACCAAATTAGGAATATAATTACATGCGAATAATTATAATTTTTTATAGAGCTACCATAGCGACGGCATTTAAGCCTCTGATGCGCTCAAAAACATCCAAGAGATCCGAGTCGTTCAGCTGGTAAAGTCCCTTGTAGGCCATAAACGTTTTAAACGAATTGACGCCCAGCTCCTTGCACAGTATGCCAATTTCCTCGGACACCGACTTGGACCACCAAGTGATGCCCACATGGAGTCCATAGTCACAGCACACTTTGGGATCGGCCCAGCTGCGCCACTTGTCATAGGCCTCCAGCATGGACTCGTTTTTGTTGGGCAACACAAAGTCAACTAATATGTATTATTTTAATTATTAATATTCAGATATATGATCGAAGCACACTTACTTATCATAGTCGTGCCGCCAGCCACAGCCGCTTTGGTTCCATGATAAAAACTGGATTGAGGTTCAAATATATTATGTTTTATTGAAATTATAAAATTTGTTTGGGATACTCACTCATCCACGGCCACCGCATTGCCAAAAGGTAGCTGCATATGCGTATGGGGATCTATGCCACCGGGCAATATTAGCTTTCCGCTCGCATCGATTGTACGCACACCACCTGGTACCGTTATATCCGCAGCGGGTCCCACGAATCTGTAGAGAAATTTCTTCTTTTTACAAGTGGTAATTATTTTTTCAAAATTTTAATCAAATTAGAAAACAACTTATGTTTTCACAAATTTTAGGCTTAATTCAAAAAAATAATATAAGCATTTATATGTTTCTGTCTTATAACCAAATTTGGTTGGTTTAGTTTCTTTTAAATAACTTATTTTTTTGTAATTCTAAAATCAAATTAGAAAAAAAACTTGTTTATGTTTTCTCATGTTTTAGGCTTATAATCAAGTTATTTAAAAAAATAATATAAACATTTATATATTTCTGTCTTACAACCAAATTTGGTTGTAAATGTAAATAATGCCATTTCGGATTAAGGTATGCCTTTTACCGTTATATCGTTTTCTGCCCCCACAATCGTAAAAATCCCCATTCACAGTTTGACTATCATTATTTTAACTGTAAGCAGTGAATGTTTAATTACGTACTTAATTTTGCCATCCTCGATGTAAACATCAGCTTTAAAGGTCTGATCGTGATTAACAATTTGGCCATTTTTAATATAGACACGATTCTGGGCGCTTTGCAGGTGTATGGGCACTTTTTTAACTGGTGCTGGACTGCTCGACATATTGGAAATAAACTGCAATGAAAAATATTAGCAATAATAGAAAAGCAATATATTGTTGCTTAATTCTAATCTCATCGATTAAAAGTGCATTATTTTATTGCACTTAATACGAGCACCACATATATAATGATATAATGTATGTAGATCATCTATGTATATTTTTATGCACTGCTCTAGATTTGATTTGCTGCAATTGTGTGTGCTGGGCAATATGTAAATATAAAACAAACATGAATGAAAGTCTAAAAGCACTTTTGCCAACATAATAACATTAGTATTAATAAATAAAAAAATGTTTGAAATTCCATGTTGGCTTATTTCCTTAAGCGATTTGAATGTGGATTACCAAAATTACAGATTTATGCTTAACATATGTGCACCTAAATATGTGTGCATTAACATATGTACATTTGTATCTGTATGTAAGCAAGCGGCATAAAATTCTAGTTTTGTTGTAGGTAAAAATAGCTGACTCTACAAAAATGGAAACAATAATAAAAAGCAGGCACATGTGAATAGCACATATACACGTACACACAGATCCAAATATGTCTGTCTGTGTGGTAATGCCAAACAAGTGCGAAAAACATTAGTCTATGACCTACAAGTACTTATATATGCGATGTAACTGCATTCAAAGGTATTTTGAATACAATATTGCGTATGTTTACCTAATATATGAGCACATGTGTGTGAGTCGAGCATTTGGAAAATATATATAAACCAGTTCAGTATTTAGACAAAAAATTCAAAATTTTAATGGTTTTTCACATGTATTTATAGTATATTTAGCCTGTATACCTAGTTATACAAAATAGAAAACAACAACAGTCGATTGCGTCGTAAGTGCAAAGCAGAAACCGATTGGCTTAACATTTTCATTTATGTACATTAAAAATAAAGATTTTAAGACTTCTTAAGCCTTACCGTTAAACTTTGAAAGAGTTGTTGGGAGTTTACTTGTCGGCAGAGTGGAAAACACACAACCGCCTTCAACGAAAATTTCTGATAAGACTAAAAAATAAATGTTACTATAACATGCTGTTATGCTCTAATGCACTGTTAACTGGCTGCTAAGAGCATCGAGTTCAAGCGTTGCTAAAAGTATCGATAACGATATCGAGATCAAATGTTATGTGGAGGCGCCAAAGTAACGAAATTTAAAAACTCAAAAATGTTTTACTTCTAAAATATACAATAAAATTCTTACGTAAAACTGTTAGGCTGGAATTATTAATTGTTTTGCATTCTTATCCATGTAAACATCTTCAATATCTATATTTGCCAATTTTTCATCATTTTTGTTCGTGCTATGATAATCCCTACAGCAAACAGGATTTATGTTTATATTCAATTTTTGCGCTAGTGTGAAAAACTAAAGTGGATTATACAGAGATATCAGCCAGGCCACAGCTACATACTATATATATTTCTTTACTTTTATGTTTTTGTTTTTGTCGTTTTTTCGTGTACTTCCTTGTTTGTTTGTGTGCACAACTCGAGTCCACAGGATGCTGGGAAAACGCAGCCAGGCACCGCACGTTGGCCATAAAAATTGCGCAGATATGTCGCCAGCCGTGAAATGTTTATATGCATGTGGGTCGCGTGTCCGCCTGAGGGCGAACACTTGCAATTGCCGTGCTTGAACTGAAAAATGGAAACTACATAAATGTAACGGTCGTATCGACAGCAAACCGAAATCCAAATCCGATCTGTGCCACTTTTGTGCGGCGTCCTCTTCTGGCTAAAACCTTTAAAAGTTCTGCCACTTAATACTGCTGACTATCCATCCCTGTCTTACTCACTGTCTGCCCTTCTTTGGTCAGATTTCGTACACCTGAAGTGGCTGTTTCCCATTGCTGTGCTGTGCTCATCATGGCCAGAAATCCCTTCAGCTTATTTAGCCGTTTAGTTAAACGCAATTTGGTCGTTGATTTTCTTTTGCCCGCTTTTGTTGCCGTTGTTTCCACCTGTTCTCACCTGGCGGCAGCTGCATAAATTAAACGATAAGTTGACTCTGCGCTCTTTTCCTTGTTTTTTTTTTTGCGAATACGACAGAATTTATGCTTGAATCGAATCCTAGTTAAGCATTCCAATGACAGCCATGATAAAGTGTTCGCTTCTCACGATTGCTTGTAAATATTAGCACTTTGTGTATCAAATAGAACAGCATAAAAAGGGATACACGAATATCAAACTGGTTGAATGAAATATTTTTGGGGGAATTTTTCCATTCGATTTTCTTTGTTCCATTTAAGCTTTCATTCATTAATCGTTCTATTAATAATAAATAATAAGTATATTAATAACAAATAATAAAATATAAGCTGATTCATCTTTGAAACCAGGAACTGTATTTATTCTTACTTTAATGGTTTTGAAAATTATAATAATTTAAAATTATTAAATCAAATGAGTATAGATGGGAGTAAAAAATAATAATAATAAATAATTTAATTTTTCTGATCAATGTTTTTATTGAATAATTTTAGTATGTGTTAGCTTCCCCTTATATATCCAAAGTCTTAGTTCATTTTCTGTTGCCCCGCCCTTTAGTTTGACATAAGAAATTTAAGAGCTGCAAGCGGCAGCTGCACTCAGAATTTTCGCAACGTGTCTTGACCATTAGTGGAACTTCTTTCTATTCTCGATTGAGTTGACGCACTTCCATTTTCATTGCCATTTTCCGGCTGCATTTTTCTCTATCAATACTTTTGAAGCTTCGCACAGCTATTGCCATTAATTTGCGCGACATTTGTCGCCATTTGGCTTTTAGTTCGCATCTCAATATCGCGGACTGCTGGTTGTCTTCAGGATAAAGGGGCTCGTTCGCCTGACTGATTGCAGTTGCACTTTACGGCAATTGGTTGCACTTTACGCCGGAGTTGTAAGTTTTATTTCAACTTTCAGTTAAGTGCATTCTTAAGCTTTTCGCCTGTCTGACAATGTGACTGACTAAAGCATTGAAAGCCAACTGAAAAATAAAAAGCCTTTGATTTGCATGACAATTAAGTTAAAGTTTAAATCGATGAGTTTTATATTTAAATATTTAAAGTTCCTGGAATTCCCTGCCTAGATATTAAACGCTCACAACTTTATTGAAAATTAACAGATTTTCAGGTATGATAGAATTTAAACAACTAATAAAATGTTAAAAAAAAATTGTGTTATTTTTTTTTTTTTAAAAACATCCTAATTAATGGTCAAGGAAGGAAAGAATTTCGGTCGGTCAAAAATCCTTTCAAAAATTACAAAAATTCGATAAACAAAATAAATTAATAATTTCAACGGAAATTAAAATTAAATAAAAAAAAAAAAACAAAACATAATTTTAAGTAAATTAAAATTAAAATAAAGCTAAATGCTTTTAAGCTTGTTTCATGAGCTGGATAAACATCAACGTTAGCTGCATGAGGAGTATCTCTAGGGTTCCAATTGAATTACTAATACGCACAGACCTTTACTATGATAACTAGAATTTCGGCTCTAATTAGATTGGGCATTAGTTAAATTGAATTTGATCACACGTATCGATTGAGGCCGACACACATCGAAAGGAAAACTTTTGATAGTGGCTGTCAAACTTGGACGCACAGCCCGCGGTGCTCGATGGGCCAGCTGGGGTTCGATTGGACTTCCGTTAGTTGCTGGCTGCTGCTTGCACGTGTGCTCCCGTAATAAGCTGCGTGTCTGCACACCTGTGCTGTGGGCGAAATAGGGAAAGCAAACGCATCACGTTCGCGCTCATCAAGTCGGCGAATGTCGGCGGCTCTTTTATAAATACAAACGACTTAATAACTAGAAAAGCGGGCGGGACAGCGGACAGCGGGGCGGGAGGGGGGTATGCTGTGTATGCCAGTTCGTTGACACTAAGTGGCACTTTGGGGGCGGCAAGTGGGCGGGACGAGCGCATCTGAATACACAACAAAGTCAACAATGCTGCGCGTCGCACGGTTTATTAAAAGGGCTCAGGTGAATGTCTGGACGCCATTTTCAACAGCAGGTGAATCAGAGCTCGCCGCCAACCAGTGTCCGCCTTCTGCCTGCGTGTTTACTTAAGCGAGACACACACGCACACACACACAGAGAGACAGACACACACACACACGCATACCATGCGCATTTAAAGATTGCCTGGCGTGTCTGTTGCCCGGACGATTCTCGCACTGAGTCCTGACGCGTCCGTTCTGTCCTCGCCATGTCTATGACTATTTCAATGTGTAGGTTTTCTTTTTCGAGTTGTTAGCTCGTTTCGATAAACAGTGCAGTGCTTGCCCAAGGTTCATTTGCATTTTGACCTCGTCAGTTAAACTTTTTTTTTTGGCTAAAGAAAGTTTGCTTTAAATGCAGGTAAAAATTGTACTAAAATGTTCTTTAAAGATACTTGGCAACAAGGCAAATCAGTTCTGTCCAGTAGCCCAATTTTATTTGACTATAAAGCGAACAATGAACCGAACTTGTTGCCCAAAATATCAGCTGAAATTTTTGTACAAATAATAAGAACTATATGCAAGAAATATATATTAAAAATAAATTATATTAGAATATTGTCACAATTTATATTCTCCACATTTTCAAAATTTACTGGGATATTTTTATGAAGATGAATGAATAATGAATGATATTTTGATAAGCTTTAAGGAAGATATTTATTAAATACAAAACAAATAAAAAAACACATTTAAAACATATTAAAGTTGAAACGCAGATTCAAATTGATATAAAAATATTTGGTGCACCTCGATAGTTGGAAACTCAAAAATAATCGAATGTTAATGTTAATATTCTTACTAATGTTGTTAATGTTAATGTTAGTGTTGTAAATGTTAACTCCTTATAAGTATTATATTCAACACTTAACCAGTCGTTATTATGCCCGAAATTAATGTCGCAACAGCTGATTATTTTCTCGCAATAAGACGCAGAAAAAAGTTGATGTTGCTAAAGAAGAAATTAGTGAACGCTCTTAATTAATAATCAAATAATGTTCGACATGTGTTGTAAAACACGCGACTTTGGCTTCGGGGGGGATAAAATGTGGTAAAATGAATGGCAAATGCTTAACTACCACTTACCATTTACAGCTTCGCATTGCTGATCATTAATTTCCAGACACAACATTGAAGTCGGAGATGGCAGCCAAAGCGCTTGAAACAATACTCGAAATCGTGTTTATCCACTGTAGCGCCCTTAACTTTTATTGGTCTTTAGCCGCGATGGCGGCGGCGGCGGCGCACAGGACGCACAAGGATGCCTGGGAGTTGAATGGGGTGTGGGAGGGGGCGAGGCATAAGAAAGATGTAAGAAAAACAACAATCAACACCATTTGCCGCTACAAATTAAGCTTCGAGCAAACAAATCGCGCTGAGTTACCCAAGACTTTCACATTTCACTGCTGTTTGTTCGTGTTGTTGCTTGTTTTATGTGGATGTGGATGTCTTGTCTGCTGTTCCCCCCGCCCCACCTTCCTGCACTCGTCTGGCCCTGCGGCCAATTCGTGTTTCTATGAAAATATTTTCGACAGCGTTCGATGTTCGATGTGTACTACTTGTATTTGTAGCGCATGGTGCTTAATCAGATGCCATTGGCGTGGGCACGCGGCGTATACTTAATTTCAGTTCGTTGCTTTGGCCTAAAGCGTGCTTATTTTTCTTTTCCTTTTTTTTTATTTTTTTGATAATATGGAAGGCTGCTAATTAAGCTATGAGTGTTTATATTTAGATTGTATAGGGACTTTCCCTAAATGATGAACCTTCTACTTGAGTTTAATTTGTTTATTTTGCAGTTATGAAATTTAATTACTTCAAAATATGCAAATGCTACCAAGTTTCTAAGTTTGTTTATATTAGTGGCATATTAAGTGTATGTGTACTTCAAACTAAATTGAAAATAAACTTAGGGAAAATATGAAAACTATGAAAATAGTCGGAAAAACCCCTTAAAGTTCTGGCAGTTTTTAATTTGGGGTTGTCATTAAAATAATTGAAAAATTTTTATATTAGCAAAATTGCGATCGAGCTATAATTATAAAACCTGCTGCTATTGCAAGAGTAAATAATTCAATTAATATCCCCTGAATTTGATTTTAATGTAAATATTTGATAGTTTATTCAATTACAGCACCCAACCGCATAGCCATAAATTTCACATAGACAATTATTGTATTATTTTCAGCATTTTGTTTTAGTTATTTCTTTGACATATGCTTAATTCACTTAGCATTTGGCCCGCAGGCAAATTGTGATTTGAATGGAAATTGGAATTTGGCAACATATCGCAAAAAGCCGCAGGTGATTTTTAAGCTGAATGGAAATAGTTTTAAACAATTATAGTTTTCGTGTAATTCTATTTATAGCTTATATGGCTGGCAATTTATTTATTTGGCATTGGGAAACGTGCTGGGGCCTCGGATATTTCACTTGGGCCAGACAACGCGACGTTGGCACGTGTTTAATCCTACTAAGTATGCCGCCAAAAAAATTCGAGTCCTGGTCACAAGGACCTTCGGCACACGGTTGTCATAAAATGTTAAATATAAATTTATGGCGGACAACGCTTGCGGCATACTAAACACATTGTATAGACAGGTCGGGATGATATGCGCGGGGAAGGGGGGTAGAATGGCTTCCCTAAACACATTAGTAAAATGAAGCTGTTTCGATATCCATTACAATGCTTTGGAATTTACCCTCTATTGTTAAATGTGACATGCTGACAAGATTTGGTTAGCAGCTGTTTGGGCCCTAGAAATGGGTCGCAAATGTTTTTTAATTTTTGACAGGTGATGAAATTTATGGCATCTACATTATTAGGGTCGCTTTATGTTTTTAATAGATATTTACTTAAATTTCGTTCATAATAGAGCCTATTATAAATGTGATTATTGACATGCAATGCTAAAAAATTTTGAAAATAAGTTTTCTAATTGGTTGCTTAAGTCCGATTATATATTTTGTTATACCAGGATAGTAACAAAATAACTAATGAATTTGTAATCCTTTATTTTTCAAAGAAGGTAAGATAGCATTACTGCATTTGTAGCCATATCCTAAACTTTATTTTATATGAATAATAAACAAATGTTGTATAATTTTTAATTTTTTTTAACTTATGTGTTTTTTTTTTGTGAATTTATATATATATTTTTTATTTGTTGTAAATTTGTTTAAAATTAATTGTTGTATAATTTTTTACTTTTTCTTATTTTTTATACCCTGAACCCATTGAAAATGGGTAAAAAAGGGTATAATGGTTTTGTGCAAATGTATGTAACAGGCAGAAGGAAGCATCTCCGACC
>SCDY01000533.1:0-104955 GCA_004143825.1 Drosophila micromelanica
TCCCATATTTCAAACACCCATAACTTTGTCAAAAGTGAACCGATTTTAACGTTTGATAGCATTTTTTTCATGATTTGGCCTATATATTGATTCCACATTTAAATTATAGGAATTTTCGAAAGTTTAATTTTTTTGAATTTTTGGTACAAAATCACAAGAGTCCCCCCTTGTTCATTTTCGAAAAAAAAAATTTTCAAAATTTCGAATTGCGAATTTATAACTTTAATCGATTGTGGCTGTCATAATTTGTATAATAAACAACATTTAAAGTGATTTTGAGAAGATCAAATTTTTGGTCAAAAATAATGTCAAATTTAAAAAATGTTGTCGCAAATTTCAAACTTCCATAACTTTGTCAAAAGTGAACCGATTTTCATGTTTGATGGCATTTTAGACTATGGTTCTCCTCTGGATTGATATGATATGATATATTAGAATTGCAAAAACTATTTTTAATCGACTTATCGATTTTAATTATAGGTGTATGTGATATAGTTTTATAAGTTATTGAGTATTAAAATTTTTCTGATTAAATTATTATTTTTTATGATTTGCATAATGCTTGACTTATTTATATTTCTTTAATTTGCCTACAAGTTATCTTTTATTGTTTTCCTCTTTTTTTTCTGGCTGCCACTTAAGATCGCTCCATTAACATTTGTTTCCGTGTCAGAATCGGTGTGCGTAATCGCCCCGAGGTATCCAATTTGTAAGGCGCTGCAGGCTAAGTTGTAGTTGATTTCCCCCCGTCAGTTTCCCTGAGAATGCAATGATAAATCATCTTTTTGTGTTTTTTTTTTGTTTTTTTGAGTTTTTGGTAACCGTTTCCCATCGTGGACGACTCTTCAGAGCCGCCGCCAGTTGTCAGTTGCCAGCTGCTGCCAGTTTCTCTCTTTCATTTGGTTTTGTTTTTGTTTTTTGTACCTTCGGTTGATGCATTCGTAAATTTCATTGTAATTTTATGATTATGGCCGCACGCATTTTGATTGATACTTTAGCACTACTTAGGGGCCAACGGCCTCTGATAGAGAGGGGGGAGGGGGGCTTCGAGTATTGAAATTCGATTTACGTTTCGATGATGATGCTGCTGACGCTGAATCTTCCAGCGAATTTCAATTTTCAACCGAAATGCATTCTCGACTCTGTTAAAACATTAATTTTACTGCAGGGTGAAAAAAACAATACAACAAAAAAAACCTCCTGCGGCGCACAAATTTTCAACGCCTGCGGCTACAAAACTGGCTCTCATTATGTGCCAATGCGCGGGGGCGTGGTCGAGCGGGGGGGCAACCTTTAGGCCATGTCCGGCCAGGCACTTGTTCATTTGGTATGCCGTTAGGCTGCCCAATGTAATTATTCAATACATTTTACGTGCGTCGCATGCCAAAAAGCTAGCCACGCCCCCCTCCCTCCAACAGCCGCAGCAGCCCCCAATATGTGGCCAAGGCGAGCTTTCCACTTAAACTTCATTAGAATATGTGTGCACAATGTGTCGTTGACTGCGCCCAACGCACCCCCCATCCCCCCTTTGGCCGACACTCTGTTGTTGGCTTGGCTTTTCCTTTTACTTCATTCGTTGTTGCCACTTTCGGCGCACTTTGCAATTTATTAAACATTTTATTGCGCCCCAAGGCGTGCTTGCTATAAGTAAAATGCTGCACAATGTGGCCAGACAACCCAAAAACTGTTCGCTCCCGCACCTTCCAAGGAGCTCTCTCTCTCTCTCTCTCTCAACTCTGCCAGAGAGCCAGCACAATTAAAGCGAACGCCTAATGTAAAACCCAAACAAAAAAGAAGGAGGAGAAGACGGAGCAGCAGTTAAAGAAGAACAAGACACAGGTGGACCACAACTAGGAGATAGAGAGAGAGTGAGAGAGTGAAAAAGGTTGTTTGCCAAAAGTCAGAGCAGTAAAAGTAAAGAGTTCGCAACGTGTTTCATATTATTATTTCCATTGGGCGCTTTTAATGCGATTTGTATTTAAAGCGTTTGCGTTTTATTCGACGCAAGAAACTTTGATAGCAAATGTGCCTATTGCATTATTATTTTATGCAATTCCCTAGAGGAAAAAAAAACTTTCTTAAAAGTTGGAAAAGAAATTTTGTGTTTCTAAGGAATTGTTTATATAATCAAAACTTTTAGGAAACATCCTAAGATTTTGTTTCTAGAAATTTGAATAAAAAAAAAACATTTTATAAATTAAAAATTACAAGTTTGCCAGAAAAATATATTTTTTAAATTATTTTACATATTAGACATATTAGACATATTTGTTAAATATTTATGCTTTTTGTAATTTTTATTAATTTTATTTTAAATATTGTTTTTTTTATCAAAAATTAATTTTTCTCCTACATTTTCTATTTTCCACCCAACAATTTGTGCCAGCTTTGCAGTCTATAATTTTTCTGTCTGCACTCTCTCGCAAAGACATAGTGAAAACAACGTTCTGTCTAAAATAAATGTACATGCACATGTATGTGTGTATTTGTTTGCCTTACATGCTAACAGCTAAGCTCTTCTAATCCCACACATACCGCCCTACACACCTACTCCCTCACACACACACACACACACAGCTGGGTTCCGAGTTTAACGTCAGTTTCACTTGCAACCCGATGCTGAAAAACAGAGCGAATGGAAAAAATTTAGGTCTTCCGGGCGAATGCATGCATTGTGAATCCCCAGCGAGGGAGTCCTTAGCACCCCAATTATAACGCGCTAAACAATAAAGAAAATAATAATAAAAGTCTAGTGTACACACAGACACAGCCAAGTAAGTAACATGTGTGAATGCAAAGAGCAACCCTCGCTAATGAAGCTGCAGTTTGCGCTCCTCATTTTTTCCACTGTTTGCACATACAATTTGCCCATATCACTAGGTAAGCACAGGAGCGGGTTGGGTGGACTGCGGCAGAGATTATCACCAGTAGCAATGGACATTCATTACTGAACGACGGGAAGAACCTGCAAAATCAACAGTTGTGCTCATTTGTAACAGTTCACAGGATGAACCAACTCAAGGCTGATCAAACACGCGAGCAAAAAGAGAGCGAAAAACAACTCGAAGCTCGGCGAAGGCATAGTTGTAGTTATAATAGTTGTTTTTATTGTTGTATCTACGCGCATTATGGCAATTTGCAATGTATTCCATTAACCACTCACACACACACACACACACACACAGAAAGCACAGCTGAGCCGCCTGCTAACCGCAGGCAACATGTGCCGCACACACACAGACACTGAAATTCACGCGCGTATGCATGTGTAAATGCAAGAGAGCGCGAGAATGGAAGAATGGGAGAGCGTGCAGTCAGCGGCGCTTTATTTGCTGGGAACAAATACCTACAACAACAACAACAACAATCAAATCACTGCTGAAGGCAAGCGAACGTCGGGCGTCGGCTCTGAACATAAAAAAGCGCCGCCATCGCGTCTCTCTCGCTCTCTCTTCCACTCTTCCACTCTTGCACACTTGCTGCAACATTTGTTTTGACATTGGCCGCCGCCGCCGCTTGTCCATCGGTCAGCCAGTCAGTTAGTCAGTCGATCTGTCCAGCAATCAATTTTTTTTGTTAGCTTGTTTGTGTTTTGCACTGCACTGCCCGCTTTTTTTCCAGCCTTCAAGTGTAAAGTTTGAAATTAGTTTCAAGTTTTCCGTTTTTTTTCTTTTGAATCCCCCGCCACCCCAAAAGTACGCGACACTTTTTGTCAACTCTTAGTAAAGTGCTTAAAAAAACACCATCACAAACAACAACAACAACAACGGGAAAAGCAGTTGCCATGCACTTGTCACCATTTGTTGCAATTGTTGAAAACTGACGACATGCCCAACGGCCATTTTCTATTGAATTTGTGTGCCTCAACGAACGAATGGAAACGGGAGAGTTTTAAGTATTCCAGTGCAGCGATCCCATTGGAATTGTGTGGACATGAGAAAAAAACCGACGATAATTTGAGTTCTTATCATGACTGCACACTGAAAAGAAGTTCTTCACTGTTCGAACCCAAGTTTAAATCCCTGAATTTCGATTTTAGCTCGCATACACGAATGAATAATCAATTGTTGGTGGTTCGGTTCCGGTATCCATCCAGTATTTTCAAAACCGGTTTGCATTTGGTGATAAAGTCAACCCCTTAGTACTTACTATTTTATAGAAACCTCATATATCCTTCTATTTCACCACAAATTTAATTTCTATGCCTAAATAAAATCCAAAACTGTCTAGAAATTCCAACAAACAGGAAGAAATATGCATCTTTACGGTTCGAACCCAACATCAAATCTCTGAATGTAGGTATTAACTCGCTTTTATCAAAGTTGAATTAAAACCATAAAAATAAATATGCTTAGATATGTATCATTACTGCAAACCCAATAAATAATTGTCGATGGTTCGGTTCCGGGTTAAAACCGGTTTTCTTTAAAACCGGTTTGCGTTTGGTTATAAAGTCAAACCTCAAATTTAGTTTCAATTCAATATTCAATACTTATATAAAATCCAAATCTGTCTATTCAACAATAGCAATTCTTACAAAAGCAGTAAAAACGATGCGTACTTATTTTATGATTGAGAATCGCATAGAAATGCCATGATACGAGAGTGCGCGACTTTTGTCGCAATTGCCAACTCGCATCGTTTTGGTCTTCTAAAAATAACTCAACATTTTTGGGCTTACGTCTGAGGTCTTTTACAGTATTTTGCTGACGTCGATATTTATTCTATTTTCCTTGGCAAGGAAAAACTGCAAACTGTGAAAAATGCATTTTTATTTAAAAACATTTTTTTGTTCGTTTCTCGTTTTCCATTTCTATTTGTTGAAGGCAACAGCAAGAACCAGAAAAAAAGCAACGACATCTGCAGCGGGGCAATTGCCATTGATAAGGGTTTTCAAATATTGTATCTTTGTGTAACGTGTTGTTGTTGCCACACACGATGGATAGCACATAGATACACACACACACACACTTACACACACACACACGTTAATTCCTTGTAATGCGTGCGTGGATTTTGTGTGTGCGTTCACTGAGAAAAATATCACTTGATAAAATTTAAACAACTATCCAGAAAACATATCTAGCTACATAAATACGGGATATAAATAGTAAACAAATAGTAAAGAAAAAGGGAACATCAGACATTATCTGCTTATCTTTAAAATGCGCAATTGAGATAACATTTTTAAATTTAAAACAAAAATCATTTAACAAACTATAAAATATATTTCAAAATTGTACTGTACTATTATATACTAATTATAACTACGTTTCTAAGTAGTAGTCACAAAAAGATTTTTTCAATCAATAGAAAACTTTCAATTTATATTATAAATAATTTTAATAATTTATAAAAATAAATTCGATCTTCGAAATTTGGAGATCTGGCTTTAATTTATATATATATATATATATATATATATATTTTAAATTTAAATCCCTAGATAAGAAATTTCTTCATCTAAGGTGTTTTGTAGCATTCTGTAAGCAATTTAATTTTTTTTGAGCGGAAATTATTCAAATTTTTATCAAATAACAAAAATAATCTGGTTGCGAAACAATACAAAGTTTTTTATTTGATTGCAAAATAAAAAAATAAATTTCATTAAAGGTATTTTTACATCGTTTTCCAAGTTTTTCATGCAGTATTTTTGTTACAAGTTTGATTTGCGTCTTTGTCTATAATTAAATGTAATTTAATTAAATGTGAATGTTGAATTAATGAAAAACGAGCAACAGTTTTCTCGGTTAGTTGCAGCTAATTAGCATAAGTAAATGAAAGGGACCCAAATCAAATGTTAACTAATAGGCAGACACACACGCACACACACACATACACACACACGGACACACACATGTATTATCCATAAGTCATCCGCATATGCGACAGGCCCCCAAACGAATTTTCCACAACGGGGGCTCTGACAGTTCCTGTTGAGTGGGAAATTAAGGGTTTGGGAAATTCGGCCCAAATCGAAAGAGGTTGTCAGAAACAGTTTATAACGCCCAGAATTATGCCGCACATAAATCAAAATTGACGCATAAACAAATATGCATATTAGAAGGTGGGGATATCCTTTAACGTCTAGCATTATACTTTTTTATTATTGCAAATTTCTTGCGTAAAATGGTAGCAATTTATGCATATTATCAAGTGGTGCGTATTGCCGCTGATCAAAGTCAAAAATGTCGGAAGAGTTTGGTTGGGGGGAAAGCAGTTGAAGAAACACACGCGGGGAACAGCTTTGAGCTAGACATTTGTTTTTGGCAGCCCTCGCTGTGGGGTAGATGCAAGGAATTTTAATTTATGGATAGCAATAAGCGTTGACGGAAGTCGAGGCAATTTGCGGAAAACGTTGAAGGAACCATGAAAACAGCATAAAAATCCATTTACTTAGAGGCTTCTTAAAATACCTAATAAATTAGATACGTATTTGTATACACACATATTTACATATTGGAACCACTGTCAACAACCGTTAAGTGATTACCATAACAACTAACAGACAGGAGACAACAATTAAGGAGTAAATAATATTGTATCTAAAGATTTATGCGGTAAATGAAATAATTTTGTTTTTTATGAAAGTGTTGGCCAATTGACGGATAAAGCTGGCGGGAAAAAGCCTTAATAATTAGATAAACAGAAGAAGACGAAGATTAAGGCGATGACGATGGCGAAGGCGAAGAGGTGGAAGCGGCAGAAGAAGAGCACGCGACAACAGTAGACGCATAACGGCAATGCTGCGACTGTGAGCTGATGTTTGTTGAGAGCAGGAGCGACGGGAGCAGAGGCCGAAGTGTACGTGACCATAACATGAGCTGCCCCCCCGCAAACGCACACAGACGCTAACACACACACGATTTGTGGGTTCAAAGTGGAGAGACGATGGCGACGACATACAAACAGGAAATATTTAACGTGCCTGCAACAACAACAAAAACAACATCAACAAGAAGTGAAATATAAATAAAAATAATAATAATAATGGGCAAAAACGTAGGGAAGACGAACGGCAGGCAAGAGAGTCGTGAGGGTTGCTGGCCCTGCACTCTGAGAGACAGATACAGAGAGTGAGAGCGTGAGTTTTGAATGCATGCACGTATGCATGTGTGCGTGGCTAAGTGTGAGTGTGTGTGTGCGGGTGCGTGTGCATTGGTCGTGTGCCGAAGTCGAAGCCGAAGCTACGAAGCAACATTGTTGTAGTCCTCGCCAGACTTGGGGTTCAGTTAACGCTCTCGCGGCCGCACACCAGCCGAAGTTGCCGTTAGAATATCCCACGAGCCCTTTTTTTTGACTATACAGGGAAATTCTCTGATCGCACAAGAGCGACAAACAGAAAGAGAGTGAGAGAGAGCGAGTGCGAGAGAACGAGAACAAGAACATGAGTGAACAAACATAACAGTCGACGCGACGCGACGGCGCGACGACTTCGCTCTGAGTTGAACAACAGCAAAAACAGGGAATTTTATGCTGCTGCTGCTGCTGGCCTTTTACGAATTCTATAAATCAGTCTTTCATTTTCTCTTTCACATCATTCAGCCATTTTCTCTTTGAGGCGACGGACGCGTCTGCAGCTTGCAAACGGACGCACGGCAAACGAAACGGGCGCAACGAGCGCAGCGAACAACGCTTGGGAATTTGCTTTTTGTTCGGATTAATTAAAACAATGTTCTGTGTATGTTTCGCGTAGCATAAAATAATGCAAATGCCACAAAGTGCTCAAAAGTCACAAATGCAATAATAACACAACAACAAAAATGCACTAAGCGTGTTCAGCAAGAAGAAGAAGAAGCAAACAAACGTGCGTGAGCTGTGATTCTGTGCGCGCGTGTGTGTATGTGTTTGAGTGAGTGTGTGAAACATTTAAGCTTTAAGTGCTGCCTAGCGTTCGCTGTCGCTGCGCTTTGGATAGCCGCCGTCGCCGTCAACGCCAGCAGTTGTAGCTGCTGTCTAACATTAAATGTTAGTATACCAACACAAGTATAGTTAAATATATATATATATATGTGTATATGTATATGTGTGTAGGTGCATAAACATACATACGAAACGTCTGCAAAGATGCGACGGCCGCCAGCCTGCCTGCCTGTGGCTGTGTGTGTGTGTGTGGTAAAAATAAAAGTAATCAAAAGGGGGCAACGATTACGTCGCCGTCGCGGTCGCAGTCGCGTGCATTGCTCCCTCTCAGCTGCTGCGCATGTGTTTGTAGTTGTAGTAGTTGTGTGTATTACATACAACTATAAATGTATATAAATATGTACATAGATATATACGCATGTGTACATCTGTATTTGTCTGTGCATGTTTTGTCAAACTATTACAGCAGCGCTTACATTTACATCACATGTTAAATAAACTGTTAACATTGACGCTCTGTCCCTCGACCCTCGCCAAACGTTTGTTTTTGTTTGCCCACGCAAATATGCAATGATTTTTTTCTTCCTCTTCGTCGCGATTCCCCCCGCTGGCAAAGCGCGTTTTTCATTCATACCTTGCAAATGAAGCGTGCTCTCAATTCTGAGACGCGAGTGTGAGTGCGGGTGCCAGTGGTGGGTGGTGGGTTGGGGTTGGAATCTGTGTGGTGGTGGTGGATACACACACACACACACACACACACACACACACACACACACATTCAGATGCAAATACACAGGCGTCTTACAAGCGGAAGTAGAAGTCGCTTTGTATTCGAGTGTATTCGTGTGTATATGTATCTAATGGGATTTTCTAATAAAATTTAAATTGTTGCCATTTTTACTGGGCGCCTCCTTTAAATTTAATGTGTAAAGTGTTTGGAAGCGAGCACCGACAATAGGAAATGAAAAACGACCGCATAATTAACGAACAAAAATGTGTTTAGTGTAATTAATTGAAGTTAAATAGAAACTACAATTAAAACAAAAACAAGTTTTAATAAATTAAAAATAACAAACCCATTGCTAACTAAGCAACAAGCAAATAAAAACTATAAAAAGTGAAACAACGAAATATTTGTCACATGTGAAATATGCAAGTACTAATTTGCCGTCGGTAAAACAAGAAGTGAAAAATTTACAAAACTGAAGTTTTAAAAAATATAAAACAAAATTGGACGCTGTTTAAAGAGTGATTTACAAATATGTAAAGATTTTTGTGATTTATATTATATATATATTATAAATAGTTTTGTGTTAAAAATTTAATATATTAAATAAACATAAATTAATTATTATGAATAGTGTGAAAAAAGTTTAGGTTTAATTAGGTGTAAAAGTGAATCAAACTTGTTAAAGACCCGACGATAACTAAACTTTGTGGAAAAGATACAATACAAACTACAGAAATGTTTGAGATGCTTAAAATTTCATTGAAATTTACTTTGTGAATTCAGATTTAAACAGAAACAATTACCATCAACATATGAAATATTAACAATTGTGTGATTACAACCAATTTTAAAGGATATCAATGGAAAATAACCTTATGGAATGCATATCTTCTAAAGCTACATTTTATTTATTGGACAAATCTCATAGAAACAGGTTTGACAGAATGCCTATGTAATGAGCAAGAAAGTAAACAGAAACTAAAAAACTTAGATAAACAACATCTAAAAATTTGTTATGCTTATATAAGGTTGTAAATATGCTGAAACAGACCACTTAAATGGGTTCTGTAATAAGCCAGGAAGGCGAAAATTGAGACCAATACGTGATTTAACTCAAAATACGGTTTCCGATATGCAAACAAAAAATGTTTGTAAATACGAAATGGGAAAAATATAAATTTTTTGAGAACAATTATTCGACAACTTAAAAATTGTTTAAGAAACTCTTTCAACTTAACACAATTTTGACATATATATATAATTTCAGCTTTATATTATTGTTCAATAAACCGATTTGGGCTCAGTTTCCTTTTTGTTTATTATTTATGTCGCAAACCTGTTGGCCTTTTTAATATATAGAAAATGTAAACAAATTTCGTTTCCGATTGAAAAACATCTAAATTTATATGATAAGAATGAAACAATATGTCATATACAAATTAAAAAATTCTTATATTAAACAATGTCATCGAATTGATGAAAAACAAATATTTATTGACGCATACGGCCCCAATTCTCTAATGTAAATAAACCCCTTGCTGTAAACTGTTTGAAATGTGAACAATTTATCGAAACAGTTTAAAATGTCCACAAAGAAACTTCTGTGTGTATACACATAAGTATGTGTGTGTGCGTGTGTATTTTTATACATTTGCATGTTTGCTTGTTATCTGAACGTTAAGGGCGACATCAACAGAAAACCATCAGCTGAAACCTCATCAACGTTGAGCCCCTGTCCGAGTCCGAGTCCGGGTCCGAGGCTGAGGCCGAGCCCAAAACCCGAACCCAACAAGCAGCGGCTTAACATTAATCTCTACATTTAACGATGCGTTTAACAGGAATGTTGTCGTCACAGACAGCGGCAAAGGCAGGTGAAATGCCAACGCCGCCGACAAACCAAAAAAAAAAAACAAAAAACCCCAACGCAAAGTAAAAATGAAATTCTATCGACACATAAAAAGAAAATAAAATATTTTACAAATTTTAAAGCCATCATAAAAAAGCCGAAACAAAAAAATGTTACATGAAAATTCAAAATCAAGTGCAATCGGCAACAAAAAAAACAAACCATAGCAGCATACAAAACAAAAACGATGAGAAAAGCGAATAAGCAAAAGAGCTGAGCACAAGTGCATTTATTCGTATGCATGTGTATGCTTACATATGTATCTGTGTGTGCGTAGGAGTGTGTGAAAAAGACTTACGCTCAACGCTTTTTATTAATTCTGTTAAATATGCACACACAAAAAACAAAAAAGAATTTCAAACAAACTTCAAACGTGGTTAAAGCGGGTGGGGGAAAGGGACAAAGCAGCGGCTTTGCTGCTGCTGCTCTGTCCATACGTGCAAGTCGCCGTCGCACTCGCAGTTCGTTTCCCATTTTGTTCCCCCTCCAGTCCAAGAACGGCACTCGGCCTCTGCCTGCCTGCTTGCCTCTCTCTGCTACCTGAAAATGAAATTTTCCCGCATTAGAATGCTCGCGTTCCGTCTTCTTCTTGTTGTTGTTTTTTGGTTGGTTGGTTGGTTATGTTGCACGCGGACGACAGACAATCAGCGGGACAAGCGAATAGACAGCAAAACACAGACGGACAGCTCAGAAAGCAGAAAATGAAGAAAAAAAATACAACAACAACTACTGCAAGCAAAAGGGCATGGAATGGAAGTTGATTTTATTTTTTCTTCCTTTACGGCTGCTGCTTCTTGCTGTGTGTAGTATTATTTTTATTTTTTTTGTTTACCTTATGCTTTCGTTTATCGACCCGTTTTTGGTTTTTGTGTGTTTTTGTGTGCTACATATGCGTTTCTTTCGCTCTTTCAGTCTCTTCTTTCGTTCGTACGTTTGCTCGCGTGCGCCACTCTCCCAGCAGAGGCAGAGGCCGCAGCATAATCGCAGCTTGCATGCTTTTGTATCTTGTCTCTCTCTCTCTTTCTCACTCACTCGCTCGCTCGTTTGCTCAGTGTGTGCCTTTTTTCTTTCATTTATTTGTTCTTGTTTTTATTTTTGTCATGCTGAAAGGACTTTGGCATAAAGTGTTGCTGTCTACTTAATACTTGTTTATGTGTAATTTTATAACATAACAAATGCATAAATACATGCATGAAACACTTTTATTTATTTATAATTATTATTATATATTCAGCACTATAGATCAATATGAAAATAGGAATGTACTTGCTTAAATACCCCGTATTTTCTCTGTTTTTTTTTTACATAGTCTTAACATTTTTGAAATGTCAGCGCGTTTACCTGTCTTTGGTCTATAGCAGGCAGCTTTGGTGTGCTCCGCTGCGCTGTTAACGCGCCCCGCACACGTTTTCGATTGTTTGGGAAATTTCACAGCTGTTGTTGCTCAATGTGCACTTTAACAGCGCGCGCATCACTAGCGCTGTTAGCTAACAGCCAAGCAAAAAAAAGTTAAAACAAAAATAAAAAACAAACAGCAGCCAACTAATTGTTATTGTGATTAATAAGTGCCTGAAAGAAATGCAGCAAACATGAGTTAAAGTGCACACCACACAAAACTCGGTTTGCTGCACTTTTGCGGGGCAGCAGCAACAACACACAACAAATTCGGGGCAGAAGGTGTGGCTGAAGCTGATTTCTTCTACCTTCAATTTATTTTTCGTATTTTCTGCATTGAAGTTTGTTTTTTTAATGTGGTGTGATGTTTCTTTTTTTCCTACTTGCAGCGGCGTTGCCACCTCGCTAAGCTGCGCGGATTCCAGCACAGGGTCCAGTGAGGATGCCTCCGAGCCCGGCTCGCCGTACAGTGCGCACTCGCTATTGAGCGACGAGCAGCAGCTAAATAAAATGCCGCCACAAATACTCAGCGCTGCCGCTGGCAGCAGCAACAGCAGCAGCAACAACACTGCCACAGCAACTGCAGCAGCAGCAGCAACAACAACAGGGACTGCAACACGCAGCCACAACAACAACAGCAACAGCAACAACACTGCCAAAATCACAACAGCAATCACACAACGCAACAACAGCAACACGACGCTGCCGACGCTGCAATGGCCTTGGAACACGAGCCTCGGCAGCACCTCGACAGCGGTGCCTGCCACGCCCAGCGCGGTGGCCGCCAAGAAGCGGAACGGATCCGAGCACAGCAGCCTCGCCTGCATTGCTGTTGCGCCGAAGAAGTCGCGCGCCGATCTCCATAGCAGCAGCAACAACAACAGCAGCAGCAGCAGCAACAGCAGCAGCAACAACAGCAGCAGCAGCAGCAGCGAGAAAAGACTGAAAGCGGCCGCTTTGGAGGAGTCACAGACCAAAATCACGGGCTTCTTCAAGTCACAGATGAAGGCGACGCCGAACAAGCTGGCAGCAACACCCTCGCCGCCGCCAGCAGCAGCAGCAACAACAACAGCAGCAACAGCCACGCCCAGCACGCTGACAATGAGCACGCCCGCAACAACAGCCTCGCTGAACAAATACTTTAACATACTCTCGCAGCTGAACGAGCAAAAGCAGCAGCAGCAGCAACAGCAGCAGCCCAAGCTCGCAGCAACAGTTGCTGCTGCTGCTGCGCCGACGCTGCCCGTGCCGGCTCTGAAAAAGATCGAGCGCAGCAGCAAACAACCCGCCAAAATTGCCCAGGTGGCGCCCAATTTGCGCAAGACGCCCAGCAGCAACAGCCACGCCCACAGCGCCCAGGCGACGGTTGCGGCGCACGCGAACACGGGAAAATCGCCGGCCAAGAAGCACGTGGCAATTGCGCCGCGCACGCCGGAGATGAAGCAGCAGCAGCAGCAACAGTTGCAGCTGCAGGCATCGAAAACGCTGCTGGCAGCAGCAGCTTATCGCACGCCCCACAGCAACAGCAACAACAGCAGCAGCACCAACAACAACAACAGCAGCCCAACAACAACAACTGTTGCTGCCAAGCCCTGCCAGAAGCTGCAGCTGGCCGCTGCCACGCCCACGCCCACGCCGAATCCGACGCTCTTTCAGCTGCCGGTGCAGCTGCCGAATCTGGTGCATCTGCCGCCGCAACTCGCCGCCGCCGCCAACATCATGCAGCTGAACAACGTGGCCAAAGCGGCTGTTGCCGCCGCCGCCAGCAACAATGCGGCAGCAGCAGCCGCCTCCGCGCAGGCGGCCCAAGCGGCAGCAGCGCAATATTTCCTGAACGGGACCGTCTTCAAGCTGCAGCAGGTGACGACGGCAACCACGACGACGGCAACAACAGCGACGGCAGCAGCAGCCAGCGCCGGCGGCGTGAATCCCTTCTCGGGTCTGCTCAGCGCCAACGAGCTGCAGGAGCTGCTGCTCAAGCAACAGCAGCAGCAACAGCAACAGTTGCAGCTGCAGCAGGCGGCAGCTGTGAAGGCGGCAGCAACAGCGCCCAACGGGGCGGCCAATCTGCAGGAACTGTTCCAGCAGCAGATTGCAGCAGCCATCGCCGCACAGCAGCAGCAGCAGCAGCAGCAACAACAACAACAACAGCAGCAACAACATCAACAGCAGCAGCAATTTCAGCGCTTGGGCGCCGCAGCAGCAGCGCAGCCCGTTTTTATGGCGACGCCCGCGGGCCTGTTGCTGAACGCAGCGACGTTGCCGGCGATGTTGGCGCAAGCAGCAGCAGCGGCAATTGCCGCCAACAGTCAGCAGCAGCAGCAGAAGGTTGCTGCAGCCATAACCATGCAACAGCAGCAGCAGCAACATCAACAGCAGCAACAGTCGCTGCCTGCACTGCAGCCAATACCCGCCCTGAGTTCGATATTTGAGCCTGCCTCGGAGCAGCAGCAGCAGCAACAGTTGCAGCTGCAGCAACAGCAACTGGCGCAGCTGCTGCTCACACATCAGCAACAGCAGCAGCAGCAGCAACAACAGCAACTTATCACTGCCACACAACCACCGCCGCTAACTGCTGCCAACAGCAGCAGCAGCAGCAACAACAGCAACAGCAACACTGGCAGCAGCAACAGCAATGCCTCGAATAATTTAAGCAACAACAGCAACACTGCCCTGCTGCCACAGCAGCAGCAACAACAGCAGCTGCAACAGCAGCAACAACATCCACAACAACAACATCAGCAACAACAACAACAACAACGTGCCATTATCAAAGGTCCGCCGCCGCTGGTCACCATTTCCAATGCCTGTCAGCTCGGCAGCGCTGCTGCCAAGCCACGCCCACTGCCCGCCGCCCTCGCCAAGCCGTATCAAAAGCGAGCGCCGCAGCAGCAGCAGCAACAGTTGCAGCAACAGCAGCAGCAATCACTCAGCAAAACCAAATATCAAGCAATTGCCACGCCCACAACGCCACCGCCCCTGGTGCCGACCAGCAGCAATGCGGCGGCTGCTGCTGCCAAAGAGTTGCAGCAGCTGCGTAAAACTGCCACGCCCACAGCAGGCGTAGGAGCAGCAGCTGGTGCCACGCCCACGCCGCCGCTGGTCAGCATTGCGCCGGCCAAGCTAACGCCCACGCTCAGCCTGGCCAAGCAACAGCAGCAGCAGCAACAGTTGCTGCCCGCGACAGCAGCAACAGTTGCCAAGATCTCAAGCAACGCGGATCTGTTCGATCTGGTGAAGAACTCGAACGGCGCCATCAGCATCGTGGGCAAGCCCCTGACCAGCGGCTCCCCGCTGACAACGCTGCCCTTCAGCTCGCCGAGCAACAGCAGCAACAGCAACAGTAACAGCAGCAATTGCAACCTCAACTCGCAGCAATCGCAGCGCGCCTCGCCCGCTCTCTCCGCCCACAGCTCGAGCACGTTGTCCGCCTTTGGCAAGTCGCTGGTCAGCATCAAAGCGGAGCCCATGGAGGAGTCCTCCGCCACGCCGCCGCCGCTCTCCAGCACGCCCAAGCCACAGCAGCAGCAGCAGCAGCAACAGCTGCAGCCCCAACAGCAACATAGTTTTGCGGGCCAGCTTCCGAATGCGCGACGTCTCGAGTTGATCGCCGAGTGCAACTCGAACTGCAGCAGCAGCTACACGGGCAGCTCGGTGAGCAGCGCCGCGGATCTCTCGTTGGAGGCGTCGACGCCGGCATCGCTCAGCTCGGCGCCGTCGCCGGCGAGCAGCAACAACAGCAACAGCAGCAGCCAGACACAGCAAATGGGCTCGCCGGCGGGCAATGCCAGCCAACAGGACATGCTCAGCGAGCTGGTCACCTCCTCGTGCAACTCCAGCGGCACCGAGGATTGCTCCCAGACAGCTCCCACAGCGCCAGCAACAGCAGCAGCAGCAGCAGCAACAGTTGCTGCCGGCACGGTTGTGGCCACAGCAACAACCATCGGAAGCAGCAGCAGCAGCAGCTGCAACTACGACGAGGAGGACGACAAATCGGTGGCCTCCTCCGAGACGGCCACGCACAAGCGACTCACGCCCGAGTCCGGCATCGGCGGCAGCCTCAGCAACAGCGAGAGCAGCAACTCCATCGCGGACGCCATGTAAGTAATCAAACACAGCAGCAGCAACATTGCTCAAATAATTGTGTTGGGTTATCGATCAGTTCCTCTAAAAGTTATCAAAAGATTTTAGATTGCTTACAATCCCAAAAAAGGATAGCTAAAAAATACAATTACCAAATTTTACAATTTTCACTTAAAAATTTCAGATTTTTATACCCATTGAAATTTTTTAAAAAAGTCAAGAGTATATTGATCATAATCAGCAGCCAAGTTGATCTGGATGTCCATCCGTCCGTCCTACTTTTTTGCATATAGACGCACAGATCAAGTTTTTTTTTAATGATCGATTACTCACAAAGTTTTTATTGAATCGATAAATCGATCTGCATGGCCAAATGTAAGAATCGATAAATATGTCCAACAGTTGTAAAAATGTTGCACTCATATGCTTAAAAAATCACATAAAAAATCGATAAATATCGATTCCCTTATTAGATTAAATATAATATTTAAGCCAATACTAATGCAAGACATTCTTTAATCTGCCCCCACGTAGCTCATCGAAGTCAGTCTGTCCGCCTTCGGCCAGCAGCAACAGCTGCAACGCCTCCGACAGCAACTCGTTGGCCAGCAATGCGCCCTCGCCCGCCTCGCCGAGCAACAGCAGCAACAACAGCAACAGTGGCAGCAGCAACGACGATTGCTCCGCGCAGATTGCGTCCAGTCCGAGCACCGTGGTAGATACCATTCTGGCGGAGAGCGCCAGCAAGCTGTTGCCCAAGTGCGCAATCTCGCCGATTCTGTCGCAGCCCAAGACGATACGCTTCCCGGCCGGCGCCGGGGCAGGCGGTGGCAAGGGGGCGAAGCGGCACCATGACGGCGTCTGCTATTGGGACAAGTGCAACAAGAAGCACGAGAGCAACTCGAAGCTCTTGGACCACATGCAGACGCACCATGTGAACACGCAGACGGGCCCTTTCGCCTGCCTCTGGGTCGGCTGCAAGGTGTACAACAAGGAGTCCTGCTCGCGACGCTGGCTGGAGCGGCACGTGCTCTCGCACGGCGGCTCCAAGCAGTTCAAGTGCATCGTCGAGGGCTGCGGATTGCGCTTTGGCTCCCAGGTAAGTACAAAACCAAGTTGAAAGAGCTTCCCATCTCGGAATCTGGCATCTAACTTGTGTCTCCTCTCATCACATAGCTGGCCCTCCAGAAGCACGTGAACAACCACTTCAACGCCACCGACAACGCCAAGGAAAGCGCCAGCAAACGCACCTCAGATCCTCCCGTTCCCAAGCAGCTGCGCAAGAACGGCAAAAAGCTGCGATATCGCCGACAACCCTTCTCAGGTCAGTTTAAACCAAAAACTAGTCGCAGCTAAACAAATCAGCATTTAATATTTTAATTAAATTCAATACATAAATACTCAGTCAAAATTAGCAGTCAATCAATTTAAATCAAAAATTTCAATAAAAATCAGTTTTCGTTTGTTATTGAAGTGAAATATATATATTAATAATTTTTAATCAATCAGTATTTATAATACATATAAATTCGCTAACTATTTTATTATCTATCGTGCTCAGATAATTCAATTCTTTTGGTAATGTTAACAACAAATGTAAACATCGATTTAAACAAAAGCCACTTTATCGATCTTAACTCGATAATTTTTTTTAGATATCAAATGAAGCTGAAGTTTACTTTAGTTATATTAATAATTTAAATAAATACAAAGTAGCAGAATAATGTTTTATACTTATATTTATAAACAGCAAATGAGGTTCAAGAATATGTAGCTTTTTAGACCGCTCTATGCGATTCTCATGAGTTCAAGTAGTGCCTGCAGAATTTTTGCTCTCAGTTCAGTTTTCTAAATATGTTTTTACTTTTGCAGCACGCATGTTCGATTTCTTTGACACGGGCATCATGGAGGGACTGCAGCATCGGCTGCGCCAGATCAGCACGCTGACCAACGGCGCCCAGGCGATCACGTTCCAGGGTCAGTGCCTGATGCGGCGCCGCAACAGCCAAGGCAGCCACGAGTGCTTTGTGCGTTGGTCGCCCCGGGAAATGTGAGTGAAATATCATGCAATGTTAAGAAGTAATTGTATTCATATTTGTCGGAAACTTACAGCATTTCGGATGAGTGGCTGCCCGAGTGTCCGAATCGAACGCGCCAGCACACGAAGGTGCTGCACATCAAGCACATGCGTCCGGCGGAGAAGACGCGCATCGACAGTCTGCTGAGCACCGCCTACAGACTGCGCTACGATGCGCAGCTCTTTGCCGACGATTACAACGTGAACGAGCAGCAGCAGCAGCAGCTGCAACAGCAGCAACAACAGCAACAGGGAGGAGCAGGCGAGGCTGAGCTCAGTGGCAGCGACTGTGCGGACAGCGAGGAGGAGGAAGAGGATGACGACGATGACGATGATGATGAGGATGAGGATGATGATGATGATGATGATGAGGACGATGGTGTCTCGGGCACCATCAGCACGAGCAGCGGCACCGTCTCCAGCTATCAGCAGGTGCTCAGCATTGCCAAGCTGCAGATGCAACAGCGACGAAAACATCCGCGCAAGCCGCCCAAGGCAACAACAACAACATCAACAACGACAGCAATAAAAGTGGAGCAGCTGGTGCCGACAGATGCGCTGGTGCCTATTTAAATAAAGTATTTGCTAAGTAATTAAACACACACACACCCCCACACACACACACACATACACTCCCCCACATACAAGGACAAACGAGTAAACAGTGACAAGTAGTTTTTAGTTGTTTTTTATAAGGCCACCCAAACAAAGCCCAAAACTATCATAAACATAAACGACACACATACATGCATACATACATACTATATCATAAGATCGTGTAACATATTTAAATAAAACTTGCAGTTTTTAGATAATTATAAACAAGCAACAGACACCCCACAAATGACCATTTGAAATGTATATAGAAAATCGCTTCAATATCATCTAAAACAAAACAAAACAAATGCGTGAACAAATTTTTAAGCAATTTTCGATTAAGTTTAATTTTATGTTGCTGAAAACAAGCTTAGTTACACATATATATATGCCTATATAGAGAGATATCTTGTAATATTAGCTATAAACTTAATTAGTTTTAAATATTATTTTTAAAAAATTTTATGTAAATTGTGAACTGCCTGAAAGTAGTAGAAGAAGAAGAAAACAGAACGCCGCCGCAGACAAGACTTGTTTCCAATAACAATATCTACTTTAACTTTTTATGTGCTCTATGCTTAGGTAAACAAAAGAAAGAAATGTTTTAATTTTTATTGTTTTTTTAAAACTTTAATTTGTGTTTTTTATTGTATTCCAAAAACTTCCAAAACAACAACATACAACAAGCGCACAGCACAAACAACAACAACAAGAATAAGACTTGAAGCATTTATCGCTAACAATTTTTATAATTATTTTTTTAATATTATAATTAAATAAATTCATGTACTCAATTCGAACAGCAATGCAAACCAGTTTTAAGTTTTTTTAGCAGCAGCCACAAAAATCATTTAAGTTTTATTTAAAAAAAAATCAAATAAAAAAATTAATGTAGTCCAAATTTTTTTAAATAAATGTCTAGTTCGTTTTTGAGTAAATGCTATGTAAATATATATAAATAATTAATTATTTTGCTCCTAGTGCATAAAAGTACATTTAAACGTCTAATTTAGAAAACAAAACAGAAAACTTCAAAAAAGAAAAAAAAAAACAAATAAAACACAATTTACAAGCTGTTTTTTTACAATTCATTCAATTTTTTATTTTCAACTTTTAAAATATTTATGATTCATTTATTTTTTATTTAACAGTCACATGTCAAAGGTCAAGTTCATGTCATATTTAGCAGAGTTCGCCTTAAACAATAATTAACAATTTAATATAATTTTCAACGCCAATGAATTTGATAAGTGTTTAAAGCTTAACAACTTTTATGAAAAAAGCTTACAAACAAATTGAATTGAGTACTCAACACTGCCAAAGCGAAATGAATACAACAACAACAAACAGTTTAAGAACGACTGATAAATGTATAAAAATATTCATTGAAATAGAAAACGTGAAAAACAACATTATTTCTATATAGGTCAAATGCGAATTTTGTCGTAAATCTGATTTCGCACAAAGCTTTTTCAAATTTGTTGCAATAACAATAAGAAGTCAAATGAATTTCATATAAGTATATCAAATATAGATATATATATATTTAACTATATATCTGTGTGTGTTGTAGCTGCGCCTAAACTCGACACTAACTAAAGCTTAGTTAGTTAACCCCCTTAATCCCCCCGCCCATGTCTAAACCAAATCGATTCATTTCGAGTACTTAAATTAGTTTTTAAGCGTTTAGCTGCAAACTGTATACAAAAACTATATATATATATATATATATATATACAAAACATATACCATATTATATATACATATGTAGATAACGCCTTCAAGTCTGGGCATAAACAATTATGGCAATGTATTCCCTTTGTTATCGTTTATATATATTTTTGGCAAAAGTTGCATTTTGTAAATGTTGTAGGCTATAGAAAACAAATTGAAAGCAATACAATTTTTAACAATCGCCTGAAAAAGGGCTCGGTTCGGAGTTCAAGCAAACATTTTTAAGATTGCCTAACATGAGATTCTACGATATTTTGTAACGTAATGAGAGAAAATTCAAATAAAAAAAAAATATTTAAAAAACAAAAACAACATGAAAAACAACAAAAATATAAATGAAAAAGTAAAACTACCTCAGATTTTTGCAAGCATAGTAAAACAACAAAGTACATAGGAATTTTTCGAGACAAGTTTTCTAAAGAACCTTTAAGGATAGACACTATATTTAATATATGGTTAGCTGTCGTCAAATTCAGCCGAACAAGGGAAAGTATACAAAGCAACAACAACAAAAACAAAAACAAAATTTAAAATATATATTAAACAAACAAAAAAAGTACGTAGGTTAAAAACTGCATATTTTGCTAATATTATGTAAGTGCAATCTTTAGGAAAACTTAAGCTCCAGTTCCACAAAAAACTTCCCCATAAATGTTTTGCATTTCAATTTGAACACTGCCTGATATCTCGACTAAAGATTCCAATCTCGACTTCCAATTGAGAACATTTACCAAAACATTTGCCTTCTTAATGCTATATTCGATTTCGTTTTGTACATAGTTTATGATATACAAGGAATACATAAGTTTATATATATATATATATATCATAAAGTAAATTACTAATAATGCAACCGCTTTAATAAATTAAAGACAACAAAACAAACATGAAATTAATTAAAATAATATTAAAACTGAAAACAAAAAAAAACAAAAAGGAAAATGAAGCATTACGTAAAACTAATTAAAAAATCCATTTAAAATTAGCAAAGCATACAAAGTATTTCAGAACTTATGAATAATTTTAGAGCTCGCCAAGCAAAAACATTTGATTTCACATTCAGTTTCGGGCCCACAAATGGATTCCCACAATGGGATCCCTAATTGGCCAGATTGTAACTAATGTAATCAAAAGAACATTCTATACATAAAGAAGATGATATATATATATATATACATACATATATATATCTATATATATTAACTCTATATATACACAACTTAGTATGTACAAGTGGAACAGACAGTAACAGAAACATGTAAACGCTGAGAAAAGAAAAAATATATATAGGCAAGAAATATTGAAAACAAAACTCGAATGATTTCTCTTTTCAGTTTAAAAGAAAAGATATCATATGGGTAAGTTATCAATCAATATAAGTGGTAAGTTAAGGGTCTTAGATTGCTATATCCTTGAATGCAGATTGACTTGGGTGAAAGTCTGGAAATCTTAAAACCAGCAAAGAACTCAGCCATAGCCTGAAGGATAAACGTTTTTAAGCTCACAGCAAGCAGCATCATCGATTGACATTCAACAATTTTCAGGAGTCGATCAAAAATTTTACAGAAAATTTTTTTAACAATTTAAAAGAAATCTTCTTTTGGCAAAATAAAGAAGTTGCTCTTCCGATTCAGAATATGCAGGATATGATGAACGAAAATCTATCCAAGAGCCAAGATACGCTTCAATTTTGTTTACAGAAAATTTCTTGTAGCTCGGTCGTATCCTTGTAGATCCTGTTGAACCAGGCCGTCAAGACATCAGATACGCATATACAAGCAATTTTTCATTTTAAATCAATTTTTCTGCAGCCTCGTGTCTGAAATTTGCCAAGTATCCAATCTTTCTAGCGCAACTTCTGCTTGGAAAATCTGCAAGGATATGACCAAGTTTTCAAAATTTTGATTGATTTCTGATTTGATCGATTGAAGGATTTTCAGATTTCTTTCTTTTAATTTCCAATAATTTGGGCATCCGATGACAGCCTTGTCCCGCTAAATTGGAGTAGACAGACCAAAGAAGAAAAGTCCTTTAAGCAGCCGAGTTAAAACAACAAAAAAATTACCTTATCTTAGTCGTAACCTTGTGCATCTTGGTAATTCCTGTAACGGACTTCTTGGTGCAAAAAAGTATTGTATCCACAATCTTAAAACCCATAAAAATGTAAAAAATTTGTGTTTTTTTTTTGGAAATTAGAAATTACAATTTATTTCATACAATGTCTGTTGTTGTTTGCTTTTTGATGTTGTTTTTCGAATACACAGTTACAGTAGTTGTTCTAAACCTTCGATCGTATATATATATATATAAATGTGTGTGTGTGAGTTTGTGTTTGTGTACAGTTATTGGAGTACGCAAATAACAATAAAAATTCGTGACAATTTGCCCGCATTAAATGTCAACATTCTCTAAACAGACGCAACGCACAAAGCAATGTTGACCGGCAGCAAGGCAGCCCGCAGCCCGCAACCCCCCCTCGCCGCAGCTAATCATCACCCGCACAAAGGGAACGCAACACGGGCGCTGCACTTTGCGGCTGCGGATAAGGTTGTGGCTGCAAGGGGCGGTGGGCTGGGGGAGACGTGCTTTGGAGGTGCAAATTATTTGTGTGTGTGGCGCGTGTCTTCCGACTTTGTTTCTTGTTGTCTTTTTGTGCACGTGTTGTTGCATTTAGGGTGCGGCAGCGGCGCCAGCAGGACTGTGGAGTGGACGGGGTGGGGGGCTGGTGGCGCCCCGCACGGGTTGGCCACCTCCGCGTTCTCAGCATCACGAATGCATCGGCGACCAACGGGCGGGGTGGTTGTGCCACGCCCCCTCCCGCACGCTACGCCCAGCTGTTGCTTGTTGTCGTTGCTTGTTGTTTTATATACAAATTGTTGTTGTTATTTGCTGGTATACAAATCGAGTTGTTGTTTTAGGTTTTTTTTTGTGTGTGTGTTTTTGCATAACTTCTAATTTGTTGGGATTTTACAATTTTTTTGTTACATTTTTCAACGCAGACTTTACATTTGTTGTTGTTGTTATTGTTGTTGTCTGCGTTTTCATTTTTTTGTTTGCTTGCACGACTTTTGTTGTTGTTGTTGTGTTGTATTGTTGATTTGTTTATAATTTTGCTACTACATTTTCATGTTAATATTTTATACATAATATATATTTCATATTTTTTCTTTACTATACAATAACAGCGGAAAAATTGTGTGTGTGTAATGTAGGATTTTCTTTAGGTTTAGATTTTTTACCATTTCTTTATCATGCTCTTGATTTGTTTTCATATTTTTTGTTTATAACAACTTTTTCATGTTAATATGTATAATTGTTTATCATTCTCATTTTTGTATATATATATGTATGTATATATATATATATATATATATATATATATTGTGTATATATATTATGTATATCAATACCGTAATTGTTGTTTTTTGTTTGTATTTGTATTACAATTTTTTATGTATTTTCTTATCACAAAAAAATCATAATTATATATATATATAATTTATTATTATTAATTTTTAATATATTATTCTTAGAATTGAACAATAATTAAAAATAAACATAGGACTTAGTGACATTTTGTATGCATGTGTGTATGTGTGTGTGTTTATGATTGTATGTAGTTGTTGTTGTTGCAGTTGTTGAAGTATTGCCAAGTATTTTATTTTTTGTGTCTTTTTCCCCACCAACAAATTTGCCCGTTCCCAGGCGGTCAGGTCAAACAGCTGCCCTATGTAAGTGCAACTATTTGTTGTTGGTTTGTTGTTGTTTTTGTTTTTATTTGTTGTTGTTTGGCCCTTTTCGCTAAATTTGTTGCAGCTGTATGCAAATTTACAATTGTTGTTTTTTGTTTTTCTTTACAGATTTCATTAACGAATTTTACATATACACTAAACATTATTTAATAATAATAATGGAAAAAACAAATAACAAAGAGCACACATTTTGTGGAGCGCAAAAAAATAAAAATAAAAATAGAAAGTAAGAGACAAAATTTGATATTTGATTACAACTTTATGAACTTAACTGCAAAAATTGATTGTTTAACGGAAAAATATAAACTAAACTAAACAGTGGACCAGCAATTAGCGAATTGGCAAAGTAAAAGAGAACTTGAATTAGAATAACATGAAATTATCAATTTTTGTTGTTGTTGTTGAACACCCCTACGAATGTGTGGCAACACTGGTGGTGCCCAACTTATTAATTGCAGTTGTTATTATTTGTTTTTGTTTTGTTTTTTTTCGGTTTTGTTTTGTTTTGCTATATACAAACGGCTACCAGAGTTGCCACCAAAACGCGACGCAGTTTTGTTTTCTTTTATGGGTGTTGAAATTTGTTGTTCTATTTGGGATGGTATATTTTTTGATACACTTTTTACTTGCTGTTGTTGTTGTTGTTCGTTTTGTTTGATGTTGTTGTTGATTGCTGGGCTGTTTGTCTACTTGTTGTTGTTGTTGTTGTTGTTGTTGTGTGTGTGTTGAATTGATTGATTTATTTCGTGTACAGATAAATGGCCACAATCAGGCCGTAGAGACCCAACACCTCGGCGAAGATGAGAATCAGGATCATGCCGACAAACAGACGTGGCTGCTGTGCCGTGCCACGCACACCGGCATCGCCCACAATGCCGATCGCAAAGCCGGCTGCCAGGCCCGAGAAGCCGACAGACAAACCGGCGCCCAAGTGAATGAAACCCCTAGGATACAAATAGAGATCGATTAGCTTTAACTTATAGATTCATATTAAATGGGATTTGGGCACTCACTTGTACAGGGTGTAGATTGAGGGCGGATCCAGTTGGCCGGCGATCAGCACAGCGACGACCAGACCATAAATGGCAATGATACCCGCCATGACCACAGGAATGATGGATTTCATGATCAGTTCAGGACGCATCACCGACATGGCAGCAATACCGGTACCAGACTTGGCAGTGCCATAAGCGGCGCCGAGTGCTGTGGAAATTCAAAATAAATATTAGCATCAATATAAGATTTCTTTAAATGTGTCCAACTAACTCCAAAACTCATAACACCAGGGACACTCAATATTTGCGTGTATTCAATATTTTAATGGGTTCATACTGGCTGCAAAAACCTTGAATTGGGGTCCCATACACGTTATATAACTAATCCTACGTTAAATATCTAATAATTAAATGGGGTCACACTGGCTGGCCTTAAGCCTCTTTGATAGATTGGACTACAATACACGTTATATAATTGATCATACCTTCAAATACGCAAAGCCCCCCAAAATTCTCTGAAATAACGTAACATTTTGCAGTCACATGACCCGCACGCACTCAACGAAAAAAAGAGAGTACGTACATACTCATATAAGGCAGCACATACATGCAAACATAAATAACTGCTCAACAGTCAGAGTCAGAGTTGTTATTTGAGTGTTTTTTTTATATTTATTTTGGCTTGAGCCTTTTGTACTCTCTCATTACGATATTATTTGATAAGGTCGAGTGTATGTGAAGAACCCAATGTGCTAGAGTTGCCAAATAGCTGATGAATGTTAAATAAAGTTCGTGTATATGTATTTATTGTATGTCTGTATGTTTGTTTGCACGCGCATTGAATATTGAAATATAAAACCAGTTTCATATGACGGTCAATGGTATTTGTTAAACACATTTTATAAAACAGCGCTTGAGTGTGTTTGTGTCGTTAATAAATCGAATTAAAACCGCATACAGTAACGTTCATAAAATGCTGCTAGAGTAAATAAAAAAAAAACGGCACATCTGTATATACAAAAGCTAGGTGTATATATTGTGTGTGACGTTTCAGAGTTAACGTTAACGTTAATTTTATTTGCCGCTGACAGCTGAGAGTAGGTAAGAGAGAGAAAGAGAGCAGAGCTACAGTTGCTGCCTGCGTTAATTGGTACTGTCATGTGATTTTTTTTTAGCAATGCTAATTAACTGTATTTTCCAGACAAATTGATATTCTATCGGTGCAAATTGTATGAAGGGCTTGCTAAAAACATATTTAATTATTAAAGCGAAAAGCTAGCGGCACGTCTTAAAAAATACGCTAATAAATTATTTAAAAAAAAAACTGATTTTAATTCTTTTTTTTATTTGTATCTACTATTAATTAACAAAGCTACAAAACTGCACATTTTAGTCATGTACATACGTCACACACACACAACAAGCGTCACAAAAACCGGAATATACTTGTTATTTTTATTTCGATATGTTTCGCTTTGTTTCAAATTGTTTTTCTCTTTCTAGCTAATGAGAAATATATATCCACATTTATCGCTTTATCAAAACAGCGAAAAAGAGCCGAAAGACAAAACATATTATTGAAGAACGTGTTGTTATTTTTCTAATCGAAACAAAATTGAAATTGTCATCGTCTCGGGGACTTCCAAACACTTATTAAATGTATATATATACACATGTACATATGTATAGATATTTGTTTAAATGAAATGCGTTTGTGTTCGTATTCGAATCCAACAACAAAGATTGGCCGAGATTTACATTCAATTACAATTTATCAACGAAAATTCATTGAGAAAATTTTCAATGACCGTTAAATGAACAATTTCACATCTCAGGTACTTAAAAATACTGTGAATTGATTTTATTCGTATACCGCTGCTAAATTCTAAACAGGTTAAAAGGTTTTCCTGGTACATGAAGTAAGCTAAATAATATTACAAAAGATGCATTATTAATTAACTTCATAAACAAGGCCTGTTAACGAAATTATCTGACTGTCCATGTTATGTTACATGCACATCGTATGCTAAATATTTTTGGTCGCTAAGTGTTAAGGACTGCCAGTGTGTACCCACACATACACAATGAAAAGTTAATATATATTTTGAATTTTGTCAACGACAGAGGCGATGCACTGCATTGAAAAGAGCAAAATTTGCATTTAATAATAATTAAAATTATAAATATGGCATTGACTTGTTTTTGTTTTTTTTTTTAATTTTTCTTTTAACTGTTCTCAAAGCGACAGACGCATGGCAGACACTGGCGTGGGCGCGCTGTGAACAATACACAAACCGCTAGAAGAAGAAGAGGAAGCGCGGACCGAGCATAGGAACAAAAACAAACAACCAGCACATTTTTAGATAAATATAAATGGGAGAAATATATGAGAAAGTAGCAAGCGAAATGAATAAAAATACATGTTCATACATCTGTATAAACTTGCATGCATGTATGTGTGTACAGCAACAAATTGAAGCGTCACAGTTGAGTGCGCGCACAAAAGCACCAAGACAATGTGTGAGCGGGAGAGTAAGAGAGAGAAACAGAAGAAGAATCAGCAGTAGAGCTTATCAAACATTACTCAATGAGAGATGCTCGATGCCGACGCAGCGCTGTTGTTGTTGGTATTTGTTGTTTAAGACAAGTGAAAATGTCAAAAGCATTGGAATGCAGAATCGACAGAATACAACAATAAATAAAAGAAGAAAAAATTAACAAATTGTACATTGTTTGCAAGTATCTTAATTGTTGAGACATTTTTGTTCTAGCTGCTTGTTTTTCCCATAATCTTACACACACATGCAGTCTTCGAATTTGTGATTACAAATTGAGTGAGTGCTTTGTGCGTAATGTTCGTTTGATTAGATAATTTGCCCAGTACAGATTGTACGCGCGAATGCATGTTAATACATATATTTATATTTTTAAATTATATTTATATACAATTTGACGCTATTGTTTATTAATTATAATGCAGCAGGTAAAATGTAAGCACACACATACAGAGATACTCTTATTTGCCACGTTTTCCTCTCTATCGTGCTCTCTTTTTGCACTCAGATAAAACAGGGTCGTTACAGCGCTCAGAACTCAAGCAGCTGCTGCTGCTTTGAAGCCAATGGAATTTTTTCTTTTATTTTTTGCAAGTTTTCAAAGCAGTGGAAAATAAACATTATGCTACAGCACGTGACATTAGCATACAACGTTTTTACATAATTAACACACACACATACATATTGCGTGTATGTACACTTTACTATCATTTTATATGTAAATGTCTCTACTACTATTTCTATACTGAGTTTGCGCAGGCAAGAAGCAGCCTGTGGGTGTAAATTATCTGAGTGTACATATGTTTGTTAGGCGTCTTTTCTTTTGTGCGTGTGAAGGATTTCTGAAATCATTAATAACGAACACAAAAGCAGTGGGTACTGTTGATAAAAGCTCAAAGCAACGCCCATTATGTCGCGATATTGACTGCCAATGAGTCAGAATCAGCCCGTCACCAACTTTTGAGCGCGGTGTCAGAGTTAACTGCAATGGCAGCGAGTTGGCATCTTGAGTGTGTGATGTTTAAACTCGCTCTCACTCACTCACTCACTTGCCGCTCTTTTCGTTGATATGATCGTGTGAGCGCGACAATAGCGTTGCCAGATAGCGCATATATGTAAGCCACCAGCATTATTTTTCTTTTTTTTTTCTAGGTTCTTTGTTATTAACAAAATTTGTACTTGTCTGCGGCTTAAAATGAATTATGCTGTTGACTTTAATTGCATAAGCAGTGATGCGATATCATTGTTGCCATGTCAACCAGTTATCTACAATTTTTGATACAGCGCAACGCTAATAAGCAAGGTAAATATTAAAGCAAAGCAAACTGTGCTTTATATTAGGGGAAGGAGGAGGGAGGGAAGAGGCCACAAATCACAAGACTGAAATTGATGCATGACATAATAATTGTGTCATTGATTTGTGTGTTTATTTATCATATTACTATTAACCAATGAAGGCCTATGCAACAGTAAAGAGAAGATTCATTCGTGTTTAAATGTTTAGCAATGAGCGCGTGCTACTTTTTAATTCTTGAATGCTTTCTTTGCCTAACGACAATGGCTCTTATCTTATCGGAGTCAAGTTATTGGTAAATAAGCCACTTATCAGTCTAAGGTAAGCAAGTAAAAAATTTTATGGTCTCTGATAAGCCAAATACAAAAGCAGGGAGCTAGGCATGTGATGGCAAAACTTGATTCGATTGATCATGCAAGGGCTGAGGTAAAAAGAAACAGAGTGGCATGTGATTACGGTTATTATTTTGATTACCATTGTGATATGAAAATGAAAATACAATCATGTGTTTACACCCATTTCTTGTAGCATATTCTGATCACAGATAAGAAGTTTATTATAATTCTATTTCTGTGATTTTCCTGAATTACCCATTAAAAATACTCAACAAAAACAATTCACGTGATTGGAGAAAAAAAAAGTGCATCTGATCTGGTATACTAACTTATTTGCCTGCCCGCATTTTTATGGAAAAATGATAAACCAAGAACGGAATCAAATAAAATACTTTAGTATGGCAACACCAAAAGTTGGTCTTGTGACTGTGTGAAAAGGAAAGCACGAGAGCTTCGTGTCATAAACTCCACAAAAAAAAAAAAAACCGTAACTCTGCGCTCACACACACAGTATAATGACAATGCTTGCTGGCACGAGAGCGTGCGCAATTCTCTCTCCCTCGCTCTTTTTTTTTATCTGCCGCTCACTTGCTGCTGCTACTGTTGTGTGTGTATGAGTAATGCCGTTTTTAGCATGTTGAAAGAGAAAAAATATAAGGCAGCAAATTTCTAATTTCGATGCTGCCATTTTTGTGTTTGCAATAAAAGCAATTAAATGCGCAAAACATCTATACAAAATTTAAATATAATTGAATATGTTTTTTATGTAATAAGCTGTTAACTATTCTGGCTTAAACATGAAACCTTTTTCGCTAGTCACGCGCATTTGAAATGGACTCAAACTCAAACACAAGCACATGTACGATTACGTTTTCGTGTGTGTGTCTGATTGTGTGTGTATTGAATTTTTGTACACTTGCCGCCGCTTGCCACCTACAAACGTTCTTACATACATACAAACGAGTAATATTTTTTTTTTTGCTGACTAGAGGTTCTTCTTCTTTCTAGCATTTACGCCACACAAAATGTTCGATTTTCTACGCATGCAGTACTGCGTGTCCCTTTTGTATACGAATTGTGGAGTTGGCAGGCAGGAAGACCTTTTATTTTTTGGTTATGGGAAAACTCACCTGAGAAGACAATTGCGCTCGCAGCGCCCATAACGCCGAAGAAGGGGCCATAGATGGGGTTTTCGGTCGCTGCATCTGCCATTTTGCTTTGTTTTTTTGTGTTTTTAGGCTACAAAATGAAAATTTAAATTTGAATTCGTGTTGCACTTTGGTTTTGTTTTTATTTTTTTATGTTATATCGGCGCGATTTTCTTTGCTTTGCAAGTTGAAACAAAGTATTTTTATTACATATACAATATATATGTGTATATATGTATGTAAAAAATTTTCTTGCGCTGCTTTTCGAACCACAATGCTGCTACGACGACGTACGATTTGTGAGTAATCGCGTTGCGAGAGGCCGAGAGCGAAAACACTCACCGCTCGCCATACAATTATTGAATTTTATCTTGAGCTTTGAGTGCGTTGCTGAGAGCCCTTATATGTGTGAAGTCATGTGGCTATGTGTGTGTGTGTGTACGAGCGCATGACAGAATGAGCTCACATAAAAAAGTCCAATTGGCAATGACAACGCGCTGGAAAATTACACACACACACGTAGTCACATGCATATTCAAGTTATTAAAAACTTCAATTTCGAACACATTTGAAAAGATTTGCGCGTTTTTTGTTTCTAGCTGAATTCCTTTTTAACTGACTCAAATTTGCAGCAATTCTTACGATTACCGCGCACACTCTCTCTCACTACGCACACACACACATTTATGGGTCGCTCATTGCCATCGGTGTCCCTACATGTGTGTGTGTCTGTATGTCGTGGCAGAAAATACTATTGTAAAAATTTTTGCTGGTGGTTTTTGACATTAACTCTGTTTTAAATTCGTTTTTATTTTATATGTAACTTGTCGTAGCAGCATTGTTGTTGTAATTTGACTTGGTTTAATCTTTTTCGATTGCGCCTCATATGACGATGTTTTTTTCACTCACGTGATTAGAAATCTAATTTAAAGCAACTCGCTTCTGTGGCTGGCCTTTCGGGTTTATTGCTGGCTGCTGATGGGCGACTAAAGCACGCTCTGCTTTTGGATACGGCACTGAACTCCTACGGTGCGTTTTCGTTTTCTTTTATAAACTTTAGTCACGGGGGCGGTTTTTCTGCAGTGCTGTTATTCGGTTAATTATCGATACGATGGCTTAGTAGCGTTTTCCAGCACTGCTTTCGTGACTTTCAAGGCAAATACGCGCTATTGTTTGGTATTTAAAATGCTTAACTATTAAGGATTTTATTTTGGTATTTGTTGTATTTTAAAGAACTTGGTTGCTTAAAATGTCACTATTATTATTGTGGTAGGTTAGTATTTCTCTAAAGCTTTCGATAACAGGGTGTTCATGTTGGTGAGCAGCATGCGCGGATCTTCGGCGAGACCAGCGCCAACCATCGCATTGGCGAACAGTTGCTTCGTGATGAGCAGGGCCAGTTCCGGATCGCTCACGCGCAAGGAATGCAGCTTTTTGATGATGGGATGTCTGGAGGAAGAACATACTTTAGATTGTGATAATATTGATAAGCAAATTCGGGTTACTTTGGATTGATTTCCAGCTCCGGCTGCAACAGTGCAAAGCGATTCTCTTCGGGCAGCTGGTGGCTTTGGGTGCGTATAAAGTGACGGGCAGCGGCCATTTCCTCGACTGTAATGACACAGGGATGCGTGTCCAGGCGTGAGGTGGCCTTCACCTTGGCTACCTGTCCCTTGAGCTGATCCTGCAGCCATGGTATAAGGCTGTCTAGTTCGGAGGTCACTAGACTGCCCTCGCCAAAGTCCTGGAGCACAGCCGGATCTCGCGACTCGTTGCGCATCTCCTTCTCCACGGACACCAGATTCTTGTTCTTGAACTGGCCCAGTTGCATCAGCACCAACTCATCGTAGGGCTCATAGCAGAAGAGCACCAGCTCGTTGCGCTTCTTCAGGCTCTCATAGTAGGGCGAGGATTCGGCGAGCACGCGATTCGGCGCCGCCAGATAATATATATCCTTCTGGTCGGCACTGACCGATGTGTAATAGTCCTCTAGGGAGATGCGTCCAGTTTCCGATTTGGATGATTCGAAGCGCAGCAGCTTGGCAATGTCCTCCTTCTGCGAGCTGTCCGTGGACGTCACTATACCCTCCTTCAGGAACAGGCCATAGTCGCGATACCAGGCCTCGTACTCCTCTGGCTGCTTCTTGGCACGCTCCTGGAGGAAGCGAATGACCCGCGTGGAGATCACGCTGGACAGCTTCCGTATGAGACTGTTGTTCTGCAGCAGCTCACGACTCAAATTTAATGGGATGTCCTCCGAGTCGACAACGCCCTTGACGAAGCGCAGCCACTTGGGCAGCAAATGCTCCGTCTTCGACTGAATGAGCACCTTGCGCGTGTACAGAGCCACGCCCGTGCTGCCATCCCGGGACATCTCGAAGAGACCGGGCTTGCCCTCTGGGAAATAGAGCAGGGCGTGGATGCTCAGCGGCACGTCCGCGTTGTAGTGCAGCGTGAACCGCGGCGCATCGAAGCTGTTGCTGATAAACCTATAGAAGTCCTGATGCTGCTCCTTGCTAATGCTCTGTGGATCCATCAGCCACAGCGGCTTGATCTCGTTCGCCTGCTTGCCGTTCAGCAGAATGGGCGAGCCCACGAAATTGCTGTACTTCTTGATGACGGCCCGGATGCGATCCTCGTCCGCATACTCGCGGCAATCCGTCTTCAGGTGCAGCACAATCTTGGTGCCGTACTCCACATTCTCGACCTCCTCAATTGTATAGGTCCCGCTGCCGTCTGTGGCCCAGCGCAGACCGGGCGCATTGGGCGCCCCAGAACGTGTGTAAACCTCCACCCGCTGGGCCACAATAAATGCGGAGTAGAAACCCACACCGAACTGGCCAATTATGTTCGAACTGGCCTGGGCGGTTTCCTTGCCCTGCTTGAGCTGCTCGAGAAACTGTTTGGAGCCGCTGCGGGCAATGGTGCCCAGATTGCTGACCAGCTCTTCACGCGTCATGCCAATGCCGGTGTCCTGGATGGTCAGCTGCATCTGCGGCTTGTCTGTTGTGATGCGTATTTCCAGCGGACGATCCTTGGCGGCCAGCTCCGCTTCCGCTGTCGTGCTCAGCGCCGTGTAGCGAAACTTTTCCAGCGCATCGCTGGCATTCGAGATCAGCTCGCGCACAAACACCTCGTGGTCCGAGTACAAGGATCGGGCGACAATGTCCAGCAGTTGTCGGGTCTCCGCCTGGAACTCGTGCTTGTCAACGGCCGGCGATTTATTCGCCGCTGTCGCAAACTGCCGCTGTGAGAACGCTGCGAAGATATTCACCTTTAAGTGGGTGGAGTACATTTAAGATTGTGGATATTTTTTACCTGCCGGCAGCTGATGAAATTGCGGGCTATTCAGAGCCCAGGTCGCGGCGCGATTCGCTTGCCGGCACAGGCGGCTCAGCTGACGGGCCTTGTATAGAACACCAACCGCGCGTAAGGACATCTTCTGAATGTAATTCTAATAGCTGCAATGTTTAAATAATAATACAATAATTTCTATGTCAGTTTAAACAAAAATTGAAGTGTAAGTGTTATTTAACTCTCTGAGCGCACATGTGTTACGACAATCGATAGCTGAGCACTGTTATCGATGATTGTGTTTGCCTAATTTTCTGCGATAAGCTTTTACTTTTAATAAATGTGTGCTTACAAAATTTGAAAAAAAAAAATTAAACAAATTATGAAATAATAATGGATATAATAAAAAATAATTAACTTAAACCCAGTTTTCATTCGCCTTTATAAAGCTTCATATACTTTTTATTTAACATGTACATATAACATGTAATGAAAGTAAATTTGCATTATTTTTAAGTGGGGGGAAACCCAGAATTTTTGTACAACTCTGGTTATTCTCTGTAGGTGAGTTGTTTAAGTATCCATCTAAGCAACTTAAGAAGGGTGATTCCTAATCGAATAATATTAACAATGAATTAATAATATTAAATCAAAAACTAGTACAAATAATAATAATAATTAATAATAAATAATAATAAAAAATTTTTCAAGCTATCATCGCTGTATACTATCAATTAATTATAAACGGATAACATTTGACCCAAAAAAAAAACTGAAAGTCCGGACGAAAACTCTTATCAGCGTTTTAGATTTTTGCTTATACTCAATATAATTTACAATTACGCAATTTAGTTAGCTTAGTTGCTCAAAACTGGTCGGTCGACAATATAAAGCACTCTATAAAATTGAAAGATCTTCATGCTGCTGCGAAATGCAGCGTTTTTTCAGCTTACTTGTGGTTCTCTTAAACATCTCAACGTATTCTTTGAGTGCATTTTCCGAAGAGGTGCCAAACAGTCAGGTGAGTTGGGAGCATTAGCCTATGTTATAAGTATAATGGGAACTGATCTGTAATCCAGACTGTCCTGGAAAGCGTCTGTGCTCCGTATTGTTTGAAAGTCTTTTTGTGGAGCACAGTGAATATGAACAACAAAATCGAAGCGTGCGACAAAAAGACAGTGCAGATGAATGCCCTGCAAAGCCAATTGGCTGTTTTGAAACTGAAGGAGACGATGTTTGAAAAGACACTGCACGAAAAAGAAAATCTGTGTAAGAACAGTGAACAGCTTTACGCCGAATTATCCTCAATGAGAAGCAATCTAGAGAGTATTGCAGTTCAAACGCGCAATGAGAGCGAACAAGTCAAGAAAATTCTAAAACAACTCGAAGACTACAAGGCCACAATAGAACAGCAGAATGAACAAATAAGATCTTTGGAGTCAAAATCGCAGATGAAAAGCAATCTGAACTCAAATCCAGCAGCGCTTATTTTGTTAGACACCAAGCCGGAAATCAAACCTGAAGTTTTCGAAACAAGCTGCCTAAAAATTGGCAACTCAACGGATATTTGGAAAATCCAAGTGCCAGGAATAGAACCTTTTCCCGTGCCCTGTGACGGCACCATCGCCGGTCCCGGCTGGACCGTCATTCAGCAACGTCTGGACAAATCCGTGGACTTCAATCGCAGCTGGGCCGATTATCGTGCTGGTTTTGGCGATCTTGAGGGAAACTTCTTTATTGGTCTGGAAAAAATGCATCGCATGACAAATTCACAGCCGCACGAGCTGTTCATTTATTTGGAAAACTTCGACAGTGAAATTCGACATGCCCACTACAATAATTTCAGTATTGGCAGCGAAGATGAGGGCTATCAACTGAAAGTTTTGGGTAAATACTCTGGAGATGCTGGCGATGCCTTGAAGTTCAATAAAGATATGAAATTTAGCACATTTGATCGAGATAACGACAAACGCGATTTTGATAACTGCTCAAAGGAGCGACAAAGTGGTTGGTGGTTCAATCAGTGTGCAAGAGCGTAAGTATGAAGAAAACCTGAAAAATTTAAATGTTTACATTTTCATTTATTCAGTAATCTGAATGGACAATATTTCGAAAGAGAATTGGACAAATGGGAAGGCATCTGGTGGTGGAATTGGCAAGAAACCCGCACTCTCAAGTCAGTGCGAATGCTAATAAGACCAAACAATGATGATGACAAAAAATCGAACTAAAAATATAAAATATAAATATAAAAGAAATTTACTTAATTATGTTTAAAAATTTTTGGTAATTTAAATACTATCGCCAACAAGCAAAACTGTACGATATATCGATTATATACCAGCAATGCTTTATCGATTACCTTTTTTAAGCAGCTATGGTTCATTTCTAATTGCAGCCCTGCTTGTGGAAGCGCGTCGTCTTCGCGTTCTAGTTGTATTTATTGTTGAGTTTTAATTTTTTAACTACTATAAGTGAGTGTACGCGCAGTATTTAGTTTGTAGGATGTTTGATTCGTGTTGCCTTTGGATTTAAGTACGTACAGAATGACGTCCATCGATAGCGTGCGTGTGCTGCTGCAGTCTCTGCCAGCAGCATCGCCTGCCGTCGGCAGCAACAACAACAGCAATGCCCAGCAAAATGAGTCGACGCCGGCAAAACTTGGCGCTGCTGCAACGCCTTTGCGCGCGAGAAACTCACAGCAGCAACAGCAACAGCAGCAGCAACAGCAGCAGCAGCAAACCCAACAGCAACTGCTGTATGGCACACCCGAGAAATCATCGACTGGGGTGGGGGTTGGTGGGAAACAGCTCAGAGCGCCGGAGGAATTTTGGCGTGATTTGCACCAGTTTCATGAGCGACGCGGGTGAGATGGCCCAGTAATTCCGCAGGCATACTAATTAGAACTATGTTTTTTACCATTTCTCACAGCACCCCGCTGACGCAGGCGGCCAAGATAAGTGGTCAGCATGTGGACTTGTTCCGGCTGTACCAGGAGGTCACGGAACGCGGTGGCTTCAACAAGGTCAACATGCGCGATGAGTGGGACGAGGTGTACAGCGCGCTGGACACGCTGCGAGATCGTTGCGTCAATGGTACCGCTGGAATTAAGCATATCTATCGACGCTATTTGGACAAGTACGAGCGCCTGAACTTTCTCGGCGAGGATCCGGACAAGCTGGAGGCCTTGGAGGCGGCCATCGAGTGTGTCGACATGGGCGCCAGCGCCAGTCGTGCACGCTCACGTGCCTTGGCCGGCGGCGGCATCGGCGGTGGTGGCGGCAGCTTGACCAGCAGCGGCTTGGGCAGCATTTTCGGTACGGCGCACTCGACGCTGACGGCCGTGCCGATGGCGTACAATCAGCGCCAGCATATGGTGAACGCCGATCGCCGGCGTCAGTACAAAATGTCCACACAGCTGCACAAGCACAGCAGCTATGAGAAGCTGTTGCTCTCGCTAATCTCGCCGCTGCCCAACGAGCAGGACTTCGCCATCAATGTGTGCACGCTGATGGCCAACGAGCCGCGTCCGACGCTGCAGCTGGGCGAATGCCCCAAGCTGCTGGATGTGCTGCTGGCGCATCTGGGCGTCTATGCGGACTACAGCATGCGCCAGCTGTTCCAGCATGGACACAACAATTCGGGCATGCAGGTGCGACGCCACTCAAAGCTCAACTTCTGGCGGGACTTGCTCTACGATAAGCCACAAATCCTAGACCTCTACACGGACGAACAAGCCTGGCTGGACAACGGTCTGATCAGCAAGGAGACCGACGCCTGCGATGAGTATTTGTTCCAGTCCGATGAGCTCGACTTCGAGCTGGACTTTTTAAATCTGCGCCGCAGCCACGGCACGGACGAGCGCATTGGCCAGCGCGTGCTGCAGATTGTTCAGCTTTTGCGCAGCCTGAGCTTTCACCATGAGAACGTCGCGCTGCTCGCCTCGAATCGCACGCTCTGGCGGTATCTGGTCATGGGCGCCAATGTGCGTTGGAGTAAGTACGGGGAAATCATGCCACAAACTGGGAATTTCGATATAGTAATAATATTATGTAATATAGCATTATATATATCCAGCTGTGCTTGAGCCTAGTTTTGCTTTTGTTCAAATGGTTGTTATCATCTTTATACGATATACTATATACGTTTAAACAAAAGCAAAAATAGGCTTAAGCATCTATATCTAGCATCAAACATCTGTATCTATAATATACTATAGTTTCATTAGTTTTCCATTCATTTTCCGTGTTGTGAATTTTTATAATAATTAAAAAAATAATATAAGCTTGAAGCTTTCTTCATACAAAGTTTTCTAGGGCTAAAGCACTTAAATTTTCCGAAATCTGAATTATTACACCCATTTCGGAATATGATTGTAGTATAATTTCAATATATATTATGTAAAAAAAATTACTGAAAAAGGGCAGCGCAAGGAAATTTTATTTTATTTCTTCTATTTATTGTTTAATTTATTTATTTATGAACGCCGAACAATCGATCTAAATTTTTGAGGAGTACAAGAAATCACAATCTAATTATTAAATGTTATAAACTATTAAATGAGAATTCTTTCATAGTTTAGTGTTAGTTATTTCTTACCAGTAGCAAATAGATTCCATCTTCGATCTTTTTTAATACTATTATTCTAATACTTGAGCTTGAGCTAGTCTGACCAAATCCTCTTTTATGATTCCAGGCAACATCCACATTCAGGCCCTGGAAACGGCTGGCAATCTGGCGCCGCAGTTTGAGCTGCTGGATCCCGCCACGGACGAGCTGTCGCGCAATCTGCTGGCCACCCTGTGCGAGGGCGTCGAGTCGAACGATCGCGCCGTGATCATCAGCTGCCTGGAGATACTCTACAAGCTGTGCGGACGCGAGGGCAATGCCCAGCACATTAATCGCTGTCTCGGCTTGGATTTCTATCAGCGGGTGATGCTGCTGCTCTCGCTCACCGACGTCATGCTGCTCATCTTTACGCTGGAGGCGATCTATGCGTTGAGCGCCCTGGGCGCACGTCCCTGCTCCATGCTGATGCAGGTGCGCGGCTTGCTCGATCAGCTGGTGGCGCTGCTCACCGTCGAGGCGCAATCCTATGGCACCGCGGGCTGCATACTGATGCGCGTCGTGGAGGTGGTGCCGGGCAACATGTTGTCCACGCTGGCGCAGACGCTGCCCAGCAATCAGATGACGCCACTGATGACGGTTAAGCAGCCCCAGCATCAGGCAGCGCCCATTGCGGCACTGCCGCCGCCGGCACCAACCCAGGTGCAGGTGCTGCCGCCACAGCCGGAGCACGTTTCAGTACCGTCAGCTCCTGCTCCTGCTCCTGCTCCTGCTCCACCAACCGTGTCCTCTGCAGTGCAGCTGCCTGTGCCCAGCTTGCCGCAAGTGCAGCTGCCCGTGCCCAGTTTGCCGCAGGTGCAGTTGCCACCACCACCGCCACCGCCACCAGCACCAGCACCAGCCCCACTACCAGCACCCGCACCAGCACCACAACAAGCTCCAGCGCCATCACCCGCTGCCGTTGTGCATCCCGTGCCGCTGCCCGCAGCGCCCTCGGCGCCGCAGAGCTTCACCCACGACGATGAGACGTATGCGCTGGCCTGGCTGGGCGCCACGTACGAGCGCGCCGGCAGCGGGCACGAGCATCGCGTCGAGCAGCAGGAGCTGTACACCATTTACCTGTCGCACTGCCAGAAGGCGGGCAAGCACTCGGTGGTGAATCGCCTGCAATTCCCGCGGCTCGTGCGGCTCATCTTCAATCCCAGCGTGGGTCCCGCCATTGTGCGCCAGGTGGACGGCACCGATCTGCCCGGCACCCACTACATAGGCATCCGGATGCGGGCCCAGCCGCTGCCCATGCAGCAGCAGAAGGCGGCAGCCAACAAAAAGGAGGCGCCCAAACCGGAGTCAACTCCTATGGAGATATCTGATGAGGCTTCGGTTGCGCCGACGCCCAGCTCGTCGCTGATCAAGAGCCTGCTGGCCAACAAGGTGAACGAGCGCCAGTTGAAGCAGAAGGCACAGGCGCAGCCACCGGCACTGGTGGCCACCACGTGCTCGGCGACGGGGTCGCCCGCCGGGCAGCCCATCAAGGTGACCTCGACGGCAATTAGCGCGTTTGTCAACAATCCGCTGATGCAGCACACGCCCGTCAAGGTGGGTCAGACCACCATCAAGCCGCTGCATCCGCAGCTGGCGCTGGAGAAGAAGCCGATGACAGACTCGGCGCCGCCGCCGCTGGCCCCGCTGAGCGGCTCCAATGTGCTCACCAAGGATGCGCAAGGACGCACCGTCATAATACAGTCCAAGCGGAAGCTCACCATCGATGAGGAGCAGAACAAGCGGCTGGCCTTGGACGGCAGCGTGGCCAGCGCTGGCAAGGATGAGCCCCATGTGACGCCCTCAAAGAACGCCGCCAATCTGTATGCGGACTTGGCGGCGTCCATACTCGAAGATGAGGACTTGGATGATGTGCCGCCGCTGGCAGCGTCCAGTCAAGAGCAGCAGCAGACGCCACAGCAGCAGCAACAACAACAGCACCAGCAGCAACATTTGCAGCAGCAGCAACAGTTGCAGCTAATTCCCGCCAAGGTGCAGCCCGCCCAGCGTCAGCTCATCTTTCCCGGTGGCAGCGCGCCGAAATTGGCCACCACGGCGACAATTAAAACGGATCAGGGCCTGCAAACGGTGCCGGTCATATTGCAGCAGAAAACGGAGCAACAGCAGCAGCAGCAGCAGCAGCCGACGCAAACCCAATACGTGCTGGCCACCAACCAGCAGGGCCAGACTTATCTGGTGGCACAGCAAACGGCGCCCGTTGCCGCGCCGGTCAGTTCGCCGGCGACGCCCACGCTGCTGGTCACCCAAGCGCCGCAGCAGCAAACGAAAACGATCATCATATTGCAGCAGCCGCCGGGCGTGAGCGCCAGCAATGTGCCCGGCACGCAGAAGGTGATCATGACCACGGCGCAGGGGCAGCAGGTGCTGGTGACAACCACCACGGCGCCGGCGTCGGCACAGCCACGTCCCGCACAGCAACAGCAGCAGCAGCAGCAACATCAGCAGCAACATCAGCAGCAGCAACAGCAGCAGCAGCAGCAGCAAATCTTTATCAATCCGCAGCGTGCGGTGCCTGCCGCTCTGGGCGCGGGCCAGATGTCGCCGTCGCTGCTCTCGCAGCTGAATCAAATTCCGGCCACGATCAAGCTGCACCAGCCGCAGCCGGCGCAGTCGCCGCAGCTGCATCGCGGCGGCATTGTGGCCACCAAGACGGCGCCGATACCACAGCTCCAGCAGCATCAGTCCATCATACAGCAGCACATCATATCGGGGCCGACGGCCGGCGGTGCTGACAAGCGCCAGCTGCTCCTGGGCGGCATCAAGGAGACCACGCTCATCACCCAGACGCCCGCCACAGCGGCGCCGCTGCAGCAGAGCCAGCTCAACTCGCAGACAATCATCACCACACAGCCCCAGGCGGCGGCCACACTGCAGCAGCAGCAGCAGCACATACGCAGCGTCCTCGAGCAGCAGCAGCAGCATCATCCATCCATCATACAGCAGAAGATAACCATGCCCACAGCGGTGAGTAGTCCTTAGTTAAACATTATATTGTCAGAAAAATCTTCGAATTATTTTAAACATATATTTTGCTTGCAGCTATCGGATGCTGGCAAAGCTAAAGCTGCGCCGACAACGCCCATTGCCAAGAAGCCAATGCCGCCGCCGTCGCCTGCCCTGCAGCAGCAACAATTGCAGCAGACCGTGCAAATGCCTGCGCTGAAGCCAACTCAGCAGGCGCCGTTGGTCGGCGGCGAGGCCAAGCCCACAGTTGTGGCTGAGACGAAGCCAGCGGAGCAGGCCGTAAACACAGCGGCTGCAACAATGTCCACGGCAGCAGCAACGTCAACGTCAGTGGCCACAACAACCGCAACGAGCATAGCGGCAACCGCGTCCAGTTCCAGCCAAACAGCTGCTCCAGTGGCCGCTGTGCCCGTCGACGTCAATTGGCTGTTCATTTGCGACTGGCGCAATTGTCCGCGTCGCAAGTTCAGGTCGCTCAACGAGCTGCAGCATCACGTGTGCAACGTGCACTGTCCGGATCACCTCGATCCCGGCGCCGAGATCTACTGCCAGTGGGGCAGCGGGCCCAGCTTGTGCGACAACATTGCGCGCAAGCGTTACTCGCTGATGACGCATCTGGTGGACCGCCATCTGGCGCTGGATGATCTGCGCGCCAGCGTGCAGCGTCGCCTAGCGACGGGCATCCACAACGTGGCGCCCGCCCAGCCAACGGTCACGATTGTGCGCAACGTGGCCAATGCGGCCGCAACAGCAGCCACAGCGCCGGCAACAACAACCACTGCAGTGGGCACCTCGGCCCTGCAGGCGATCAAGCGCCATTCGGCGGACTTTCTCAACTCCAAGGAGCTAATGGACGAGAACGAGGGACCTGTCACGAAAAGCATTCGCCTCACGGCGGCATTAATTCTACGCAACCTGGTCAACTACACGTCGACGGCCAAACGCGGCCTCAAGCGCTACGAGCCGCATCTGGCCAATGTGGCCTTTAGCAATGTGGAAGCCAGCGGCGTCCTGTCCCACATCCTGCACGAGCTGAGCCAGTAACTAACTAACTAATTAACTCTATATAAATATATATATATACACATGAATGTATTTTTGTACACCTCTCGCTGCGCTGCTCTTGAAAACACTTAAAAAAATTACTTCTATTAACTAACGACACTATTAAATGTGAACAAATTAAATGAATTGAAGAGCTCTATTAAAATTTGACTTGTTTAGTTGGTTGGTAAGCTTTTAAAAGTCAAATTTCGAATATTTGTTAAATCTAAGAAAAGTTTATTCGCTTTGCAGCAAAGAAAAAACACATATATATGTACAAATATAATAAATTAAAGGTAATATTGTAGTCGGACCATTTTGAAATTTGTTTAAAACAGTGAATTCTGTTAGATCATTGATTCAAAGTGAGATTGTTATACTAAACAGTTTTTAAAAACCTTTCATTCCTGAGTGAAAAACTAACTAAAAATTTTATTGTTTTTAACTGCAGAATCAATAGACAAAACATAAACCGAACTATACAAATAGTATTTCAAGTAAAAATCTGTTTGTATTATAGAGAGAGTTTAAAAATGGAATCTCAAAAATTCTCATAAAAAATTCCAAAATCATTTTGTAAGCATCTTGCCTTTAGATTCGTTTTGTGAAACTGTGTTTGTACATTAATGAAGTCTAATTTGGATTTGGATTTTGCTACGTCGAACTCTTTTAAGTTTTTAAGGAACGAAAAGGGATTCGGTTGAGGCTTAGGAATCGTTCAAAAAATCGTTTTTCAGTTTATCATCATAAAGAAGAAGTATTTATAATAAACTTTATAAAAGTTTGTTTTATGTCAACAAGTGAATTTACTAGGAACTTTTAAACTTATCTATCAACATTTTAATCTTTTATAAATTGACATTTATTATTTTTATAGTTAATATAAAAAAAAATTGTTTTTCAACTCACGAGTAGACACGCTTGGCTAAAGTATAAATGCCAAATTGATCTGGAATGAAGATCAACAAGGCATAAATCAAAATTCAGAGTGGAGTTGTGTGGATTGCTTTATGATTAAAAAGTAGCTAATTTACAGGGCTAATTCAGTAAGATGTGTCTGAAAAGTCAGTCGCTGCCAGAGCAGCTGCTGGCAGAAGAGAAAGAAGTGTGAACAATTCCAACTGTAACAATTAAAGTTAAATGAAACACACTTGTGTGTCAGAGGATTTAGTTTAGTTGTATAAGTCCCAGAGCGAGATCTGTGAGTCCATGCCGGCGGCGGCCATAATGGGCGCACGCCACATGGACACCGGTTGCGTGGAGTAGGCGAGATCCATGACGCCGCCTTGTTTGTGTTGCGTGAGCACCGCCAGCGGGCGCAGGCTCTTCCACGAGAAGATGCGTATACGTCCGTCCCAGCCGGCGCTGGCGAATACCTTCTGATCGGCGCGTATCCTTACGCAGTTGACGCCCGGATTCTTGATGCACAGCTCCGAGCCGCGCTGCAGCTGCATGGATTGTCGCTGATAGCTGAAGGTTGTCAGTTTGTCCGCTGGCAGATGGAAAAAGTCGCAATTAATTCGAGTCCCTTAAAACGCAATTAAAATGCCTTCTTACAAGCACCGCCAACGATGCCGCGATTCGTGATGGGATCGTAGTCTACGGTCAGGGCTTCCGGCGCCAGCTCCATAACGTCGATCATAACGCCTGTGCTCAGATCCCAGGTGAGAAAATGCCCGGACTCGTAGCCGGCGAGCAGGAACAGCTGTGAGGCGCACTCGAACGGCTTGAAGCAGGTAACGCTGCCCAGTTTGGGCAACTGTGGATCATCTGGCACAAGCATTTGCGTCGGCGCCGCCGGGTCCGTAACGTGCAGCACACCAATGGCCGTGTCCTCGCACGGATAGAACAGCAGCTGCTCGTTGGTGTTGTTGGGATTCGTGTGCAGAGCGGTGCGGCAATAGCCCAGATGATTGCCCGTTATGCTGCGCTCCTTCACGTAGCTGTTGTTGCTGATCGAGAACATGGTGATGGTGCCGCCCTTCTCCTGTGTGACCAGGTGCTCTTTCGTGTGATGCAGGCTCGTTATTGGCTCGCTGCCCACCTCAAAGTGCAGCGCCGAGCGGTTTGTCTGCCCGAAAAAACAATAGGGCGTATATTTTGTTGTTGTTGTGTGTCTGGATTTTGCTGTTTTGCTCACCTGTAGATCCCAAAGGAAAACTTTGCCTTTTATGGTGCCTGCCAGCAGGCGTTCGCTCTCATGAAAGCACAGTGAATTGACGGCGCCCATGTCCGGGCAGCGTAAGCTGAATACGGGATCTGGTGGTAGCACAGCCATTTCAAAAAGCGAGTCAAATTAATTAAATTCAACTACAGCGTGTTGCGTTGCAAAGTCGATAAGATAAATAAGCGGTTGTGCAAATAGTGGTGGCAAGTCGATGACGATAGCTCCTTAGTTCCACAAGTTCAAATATAAATATGACACACATTTGTTAAAAGTCTAGCGTATTATTTGTTAAATCTTATATAAATCCAACTCTACTTATTTAAATTAGACATTTTTAATATTACTATAAGTAATATTTGCGTGCCTATCGATTTGCATATTAGTTTCGTTAAGTTGCTGTATAAAATCCACAGCAGTACAACTTATGATCCACACGCGCAGTCAGCTGTTGCTGTTAGTGACTTGACAAGCCGCTAGGGAGCGCCAGCGATTTGGCGCGTCACGCACATGTTTAAAAAAAGCTTTCGCTAGCGATAAAACTTACAAAACAATATTTTATGCCCTCTCGCAAATTTTATCAAATTGCCGCACAGCCTTTAAGTGAAAATAAGCTTCAAGATTTTACAGCGGAATATCATAAAATCACTAAATGCGCACAAAGCGCCAGTTTGCTATTAAAAAACATAACATGAAGGCTTTAATGGACTTAACCAGCGTCCAGTGAACGCGGCCTAGACGCTAAGGCAACGATCATAAAAGACTTGTCAGTTGTACTTGGGCTTGGACTATAACAACCTAATGCAAAAAGCCAAAAAAGAAAAAATTGAAAACGGAAAAAATACACGTTGAGAATTATGTGGCCGAAAAAGATTCCAAAATAAACATGCTATAAGCTCGTTAATCAACGCTAAGTTGACAGCTTTAAGTGGCTTTACCGATTTTTTTTTTACTTTTTTCTCTTCTTTTTTGTTTTATATATATTCTGTACAATCAACCGAAATCGGTTGAGACTCCTGTTGCGTCCAAATGATTTAGTAGACACGGGCTTAAAAATAAAACGAGCTATTTTTAATAAGAAGAAATTACTTTTGAAATATATTATTATTTCATATATTTTTATAATTTGAATAAGAGTGGGTATTTTAGAAATTCTATATAAAATTTTCGTTTTATTTATTGTTTTAGAGATGTAAAAAAATGTGCCTAAAAATCTGAGCAATATTATAAAATTAATGAATATAAGTTGTTTTAATTAGTTATAGTATTTAACATGCATGTTAAACAATAAATTCAAAATATTTGCATTGAAACAAAAACTATTCAATTTAAGAAATATTTCAGAAAAACTCTCTATCTATATAAGAAATACATATATAATATATATAATTAAGAAATATTTTTCTAATGTTCCTTAAGTTCATTGTTAGTTGCAAATATTTAATATATTTGACATTCATGTTAGCAAATTTTAAAATTTCTACCAAATATATTTTAAATGTTTAATTCATAACAAAAATTTTACGGAAAACAATTTAATATTTATATTTTTTTTAATAACACGAATTTAACCCGAATTGCAAATATTAACATTTGATTTGACATTCATGTCAATTGCGTGAATCCCCAGCAAATTTGCTTAAGCAGCTGGATGATTGGATGATTGATCCGGGAATCGGGTAGACCGTTAGATGCCATGGGTAATTGTAGTTTTATTGGGGCGCAACAAGTTGAGGTCTTTCACAGTTAGGACGGAATTTGCCTTTAGTTGAACGTGGCTGAAAGTGCCCTTTAACGGCCAGGCGAATCGTTAAAAGGAAAAATGTTAAGGCCTCGCTTACCAGACGAGAGCTCATTTGCTTTGGTGTCGGCTTTTATTGGAACGGACAGACGCACAGTGGAGTAAGTGGAGTGCACAGTGCCATAAATCTTTTTGCCACAAACGTCGAGGTGAGGCGTTTAGTGGCCTAAACTATTTATGCATGTGGCCATGTGGGTAATCCATTTGAAATGGGTCAACCACTTGCGGCAACTGGCGACTGGCGACTCCTTAAACGATTCGCATGACCCAAAAGCCACAAAAGCAATGCGTACCCAAATAACCAAATACCCAACCCAGTTTTCTGTGTTTCGGTTTCTGTTTCTGTTTCAGTTTCAGTTCCAGTTGAGAGATGTTTAAAACATATTAGCTTGTTACCTTAATGAAGTCATAAATTTTCGCTATCGCATTCGAACATCGGCGAGCAGGTTTCTAAGAAGGAATTTCAATTCCTCTAACCAAGTGCTTTTTGGCACACATTGCACCAAAATCTATAGATGGCCAATGCTCGATAGTTAATCAGGCTTAGTTTGATATATGCTGACAGTCTCGGGCTCTGGTGTAGGCCGCCACCTCAGCCCAAAAAAAAATAAGAATGTAAGGGAGCTGGCTCCAGGATCTGTGTGGGGCAACCCGCTGTGTCCGTTCCGCGTATCCGTCCAGCCAAGCCGAGCGCTATGAAAATGAAGTTATCACGCGACAAACAATGGGAACGTTCTCCGGTGCTACCTATAACTTTATATGGTTGTCATTATTAGCCTGAAATTAAATGGGAGCCCAGCGCACGCTGCCAACTTATTTATGCGCTACCTTAATGGACCCCATCTACTCCCAGCTCGCATCGACTCCTTGTGCCCATAACCCATCCACACTCATCCCGCTCTCTTTCCTCGCCCAGCTGCCTTGGATTTTTATTTGGCGTTTTTATTGCTTTATTTTCGCGGTGGCCATGAATCATATTGAGCGTAAGGAATACTACAATACGTTCCCGGGTTCGGAACTGGGTATAAGCTGAAGGTGTTGGAATTTTGATTTGGCTGCAACAATGCAGCTGGGCTGATGTTAAAAAGCCATAAAATAAATATACGAAAAATTATTGAAATATTCTTTCAAAACTGTTAATTAACAAAATTCCCTAAATAATAAAAATAATAAATAAAGTAATGAAAAATAAAACAAAATTTAATTTAAAGTCGAATTTTGTTTAACTTTGCTTTATAAAAATGGTTGACATAAAATATTTATATAAATTATATTTAAGAAATACACTGCTAAAAAAAAGAATAAAATACCTGATTTTTTTGTAACACCTCATTCTAGAAAATAGCTGTGTTTATAAAAAAATATTTCTTTAATAAATTTGTCCAAAGTTTCATTTAAGGATAATTCTTTAAAATGAGTCCAAATGAATTGAACTGTTAATAAAACGTATAAAGAAAATATTTTAAATTTTTGAAGAGCATAAATAATTTAGAAATTCGAATATTAAAATCAACAATAAATTTAAGTTCTAGTTTTCAATAGAAAGTGAGGCAAATTCCATTCACATTTTTTTGTGGCAACGCAACAAATAAATGAAAATTGAGAGAAAAAACAAAACGCCGTCAGGCAATTTGAGCTTTTTTTTTCTCAAGCACAATCAATTAAAACATCGACGTCTATCAGCATTATTATAAATCAAACGATAACATTAAATTGACACTAAAGGCGTTTCGCCCATTTTTCATGCGACGACGAGATTAAGCCTCCAAATTGTAGATTGTAGCTCCAAGAAAAAATCATATATATATATAAAGCTGAAAAGTGTGCCTAAAAAATTTACAAAAAATAAAAATAACTGGAGCTGCGCTTTGTTTTTCATATACATATATGTTTGTATAAGTATGCAAATTGAACGTTGGCCAAAAACTAGACGGGAAAAACTGGTCGGCACGCCAAAGAGCTCAGTAATTGATCAATTTCGGAATACCAAACAAAAAATAAAAAGAAAAATAAAATATAAAAAAAAAAAACAAAACCGAATCGAATCGAAAACGAAACGAATCCAAAACAAAAGACCCGCAGCTGGCAGTCGATAATATGATGGCCACTTGATTTTTAAACTGATTTATGCAGCAAATGATTTGAAGAGGGGGAGGTGGAGGTGGAGGCGGAGGGGGTGCAGGCAGATGCAGGTGGAAACTATGGGCTAATGAAAAGGCGCTTCAAATCCGACTACCATTTTTGGGGCAGTGTTGTGGGTGTGCTGGGAATGTTGTGTGTTTGTTGCACATCTTCGCACCTACGCGACGGCGCATTCCACTCGAATGGAGCGCTCTGTGTGTATGTGTGTGTGTGTGTGTGTGTGTGTGTGTGTGTGTGTGTGTGTGTGTGTGTGTGTGTGTGTGTGTGTGTGGAGGAACATAAAGTGCCAATCAAGTGTATCGATGAACAAAAAGGGACAAAGGGACACAAGGACCACAACACCGCTGACCTGAGCCTGAGCCTGAGCCTGAAATCGAAACCTTGTCGCCGTGGTGTCAATAACATTGTTGTACACACTGATTGCACACGGGCTAGAGATGGACGCGTGCCCGACTTATGCCACATGACACGACATGACTTCAACACGAATCACAAATATTTTAAACACGCACGCTTAATGCGCTGTCAGAATTATGATTAATGCGACACGCACGACTTGCAATTGCATCAAATATAAAAATTGTTGAAGAATTTTTAAGAATTATTATGAAGTTTTTATTACATTTTTATAATTAAGATAAGAATAATACAAAAAAAAAAAAATTATGAACATAAATGTAACATTATCATTTTCATTTTGAGAGGACAGCAAAAAGAATTCCTGTTTTTTTTAACCGAAAATATTTTAAACATCTCAATTAGATTAATAATATAATATTTTTTATCGGTGTATGCGGTCTTATATACATTTTGTTAATGTTGATTGTGAAATAAAAACACTACCTAAAAAAATTGTGCTATGTTTTAAGTAAGTATTTTAAATTTTCATTCAACTTTTGTCTATGTAATCAAAAAAATAAATTAAATTAAATAATTACTAATATTTTGCCTAATTATTATTATATATATTTACCGTAGATATTTATATAAAAAGCAGCTAAAATTGGAATTAAAAAAGCAGAGTATATTAAAAATGATTTTGCATAATTTTAATTTATTTATGCAGTCATGTTTAATACATCCTGCTTTATCCTGAAACTTACGACACGCTGTCATCTCTACTTCTTGCCCTTCCGCTTGACATGATTGCCGTTGGGCCATTGCCATTGGCTGATTGCATCTTCTTCTTCTGCTTTTTCAGCTCGCAAAAAATTCCAATTTAATTGCGTGAATTAAAGCTGTAAATCATTATGCTAAGTGCCCTTTAATGTCTCAAAATGCAGCTCATTTGCAAGTGCGCACAGACCATGGCCAATGTTGCAGCAGCAACAACTGCAGCAACTGCAAAGCGTAACATGAGGAGGCATGCCCCCGGGCGATGTAATCATCTGGGACCGGTGCATGTGTCCGGTCCATGTCCAGTTGCCCGTCTCCTTGTGGGCAGCCTCTCGGCTAATTGGCCGCGTTGGTTGCCTACGCACTGCTTTCAATTATCAATTATTAAGTTAATATCTTCTTCAGGCACTCTGCCCCCAGGTGTCACTAGACACTAACTGCAACCCCCCTCTCTCTGCCCCCCTTGCCTCCCTCCGCTGTCTGAAAGTGTTAATGTTTTAATTTTGTATGCGCTGTGCGGGAAAATTGATCGAAGTCAGTTACCTATCTGGTTTTTTTTTACAAAATTTCATTTATAGAGCACAACACATCTAAAATAGTGTTAAATTTTTAATGAATATATTTATATTATATTCATATATATATATTTATATATTTTAGTTAAGGTTCGAACATAAATCTGCCTTTTTTTTCCACTTTCAAAAATTCTATTTCATTAACTATTTTCATTAATTTAAAGTGGTAAATTTGTACTTAGCGTAAATTTTAAAATATATTTGTTAATTGTAAAATGTAAATAGTAATATTTTATTTGTATATGTTATAGATCAAAATAGTTATATAAAATTTAAATTATTTTTAAAAATATTTTTTATATAAACTTATAATTTATTCATTCAAAAAACGTTTATAAATAACTTATTTGAAAAAAATTGTCAAAACTATAGACACTTGAAATTCTTCAATTAAAAAATAAGAAAATAAGATCTTAATTAATAATTTGAACAAGTTTTTTTATCAAGCACACTCCATTACAGTTTCGATTAAAAACCTATAAAAATAAACCCAAATAAATAATAAATACAAATGGGCAGCTAAAATATTTTGACAAGAGGTTAAATATTTGCAAGCGGTTATTTGAGTTTCTGTCTATCCTGTGCGTCCATTAAATGTTTTCCATGCACTTATCACAGTCAACAAGTGGCAGAAATGAGTGCAGTCCGGTCATTTAATGAATGGCGCTAACTGGACAGCCTGTTTGCGGGCTTGAATTCGAGTGCGAGTGCGAGTGCGAGTGTGAGTACTCGAACTCGTATTCATATAATTAAAATGCCACTTAGCTGACAGCCGCCGCCTGGTTGCGAACGCGAAATCAATTTCAAAGTTGCCTGCAACCAAATTGTCATGCCGAAAGCCCCTAATCAGGGCGTGGCATGGGCTGGTTGCCGAGGCCATCTCATTGGCCATCATAATATCTGGCTGCATATGCCGTGCGTATAATTTCAAAATGTGCCGACAGCGAGTGCGAGTGCGAGGGGTGACCAAAAGGAAACACCTGATAAACACCTGAAAAATAAAACGCTGCACCTGTTAATTACTGTAATTCGTTGCTGCTGCCCCTGTTTAGGTGAGCCACTAAATCCACAATCGCAGCAGGATTAGGTGACCCAGTTGCCAGTTAGAAGTTGGCAGTTGCCACCTGACACACGCCGCATGCCACACGCCGCATGCAACCTTAATAATTCAGGGCCATCAACTTTAGTTTAACCAACTCTACAAACAAACAAATAGTTCAACTCACAAATGTGGTACTCATAAAATATTGATAGAGTTTTGCCCAAAAACACAGCGAAAGTTGTGTCCGAACTAGTTCATTATACACTAACCTAGTAAGGTTAATTAGCTGTCTAGCTAAGATTAAGATTATAATTGATAACAACTTAATAAAGTTCTTGGATCCATATCTGATATACATATTTCATTTTGGTCTTGGCTTGTCCTCTAGATTGAATCTACATTCAAAATTGCATGGTTGAAAAAAATGTTGTTTGGGTTTTTTTTTATAAAATAAGCATGTAAAACTCTTTTACTCATTTTCGAAAAAAAAAATTTTTAAATGTAGAATTTTGAATAATGTTTTAATTGATTGTATTTGTGATACTTAGCATTAAAAACAAGATTGCACCTGATTTTGAGGGGATTACATATTTTGTCAGAAATCATGTTAAAATTTACCAAAGTTTTGACATGTAAAGTTATTGGATACATAACTAATATACATATTTCAAACTCTCATAACTTTGGCAAAACTGAACTGATTTCCATGTTTGGTAGCATTTTGGTCTTGGTTTTTACCCTAGATTAAACACACATTTAAAATTTTAGCGTGATTAAAAAAAACATGTTTCTTATTTTTTTGGTAAAAAAAAGTCAGTTAAGATTTATCTTATATATTGATTCTATATTTTAAATATATGCATTATTGAAAAAAATTTATTGTTTTTTTTTGGAAAAAATGGCTTAGTTTTTAATTTAATTGGGCAGAAAAATATTACTTACTTATAATAGTAATTTTTTCGAAATGTACATTTATGTAAAAGTTAATAACAAGTGCTTATATTTATTTTAAAGTTTAATTTTGCTTTTGTTTTGGCTTAAATTTATATTTGACTTTTATACACAGTTTTAAAAATGGCTTGATATCTAGTATTTGAACTTTTAAACTAGTTCTTTTAAAACGAATTCTCGTTTAAACGTTATTTTATTTTATTATAAGCTACACGTAACTCAACTTTTGTCAGTTTCTTAAATTGAGTTAGCAATTTGATAAGTTTGACATTTTATAAATATTTTTAAGACACTTGTTTAATTGAAGAATTTTTGCCAAGGGGCATACAAGTTTCGTTGTGAATTTGTGGCGCCAATTCCTGATGATGTTTTTGTGCCTCGAGGGGGCGTCTGTTGAACAGCTGCTGTGGCTTTCATTGTTGCCATTGTATTTTATGAAATGTGTTGAGACTTTGAAGTGCGTATAATTCATTTTGGCTGCATTTTGCATGTCAGTTGTTCGCATGGCTAACTGTTTGACTGACTGACTGTTTGACTGACTGACTGACTGATCAAGCAGGCCTGACTAACACGGGCTGGCTGAGTGACGAGAAGCTGGGGCAGGCTGGGGCCAACTGCAGCTGTCAGTCAAGGCTCAAACAGGCCGCCAAGTAGCCAACGAACCAAACAGTTAACCCGGCCTAGCTGACAGCCAACTATTGCTGCCCAACAATTTTCCATTGGCACTTTGATAAATGGCGTTAAAATATTTCACATGCCCGGCGTCAGTTTAATTTTCGAACGTATTGTTCAATGGACCGGGCCCAAATGGCCCCGGCCGAAAGTGAAACTTGGCCATTTAAATGGTTTTGCCAAAGCAGTCATTTAACTTATCGTCGTTGGCTTTAAACACGCGTTACGCATACGCCATGTAAGCCGACCAAAAACAGGCATTAAGGTACAGTGCATTTTGTATTGTTGACGATTTAATACTCTTTTCGATTAGTCTACATATTTCTTAAACATTTCATACTCTTTTTTTTAATGATTTTGAAGGGTTCCATAATGCAAAACTTGTATGTTCCTTGAAAGTTGAGATTTATTCCTGATTAATTTATGTTTATTGTAATTATATTTTGTAGTTGTGTGTTGAAGTTTATAAGGTTAAATTCACATTTTCTAATGCAACTTAAATTGCATAAATTATTATAGAATTATCAGTTCAAAAGAAATTTTAAATAATATATGAAATACATATATTTGTATTATGTTAAAATTATTATGAAAACTTATGGCAGGATTATTTATCTTAGAAACAACCAAAATTTCCATGCTATAGTTAAGTTAGGTTATAAATTTCAAATGGCTTAGTTTTGAAATAGATTGGTAATGATGAATTGTATTTTAAAAAGTAATGCATGAGTTTGTTTAAGTCATATCACATTTTAAATACCCTTTTCTAGTGTATCAAAAAAAAAGAAGAAAAAATTAAAATTTATTGTAAAACATATTAAATTCGCTGTATGGCTCATTAAACGCACAAATACTTCAAACCGGTAATGAAATGGACTGCACAGAGTTTGAAGGCATGCAAAGCATGCCAAACCAGTGATCAATAAACAAGGGGCTTAGGGGGAGAGGGAGTGGCGGTTTGGTTTATTTTTGCTTTTCATATATTTTGAACTAGGAGTAACCCGGCTAGCAACTATTTATGAGATAAAAGCACTTACGATTTCATTAGCCAACTGCAGCAAAACAAAATCACCGCCAAGCTAGATGTGCCTGTGTGTGTGTGTGTGTGTGAGTGTGCACATGGTAAATTAATATTTGACTGCCAGCATTTGACAGACGGTAGTTAAAACTGGTAACAGGACTAGGTGGTTGTGGACCAGGCGCCAGGCCAGCGCCACGGCTCATCTGCGTTTTCAATTAACTGGCGACGCGACCGGACTCCGTCTTTGGACTATGCAACATTTTTGGCTTGCATTGATTTGTCAAATTGACAGCAATAAATCGATCAGCGCCAGTTATAGCTGACAGTTAATCATAAGCCGCAGCGTTGACAGGTGCCACTAAAGCAACTCTCGAGCTATGCCAAATACCCTCGCCAAGGGTATTAGAGGTGTGCCCCGAATTGTGCAACGTTTACGGGAACTATACTATAGATGGTATAATATATTCTTCTAATATATAGAAAATCATTGATGTAAACTTTTATTATATTTGAAAAAATACAATGCACTTTTAGCAAACATTTGGTACAATCTTATTGAATTCAAAATGAAATCATCACTAATGAAATTGTAAGTTTAATTATGAATTTAATTTTTTTTAGAGTTAAAATATGTTTGTGTTAAAAATAATATCAAGGAGCAAGTAAAAAAAATTAAACACCTTTTAGTATCTAATACATCTAATCCATATTGGTTATGCATATTAAACAGTTTCCTAAGGAATAATAATAATAATAATAATAATAATAATAATAATAATAATAATAATAATAATAATAATAATAATAATAATAATAACAATAATAATAATAAAAATAATTAATTTATTTCATCTGTTTCTTCAGATATTCTAACCACACGTAGCAATTTTTATATTAACTAAGTTCCTAAATATAATATCTAAATCTCATGAATATATGTTTACTATCAGCTATCAGATACAAATAAATTATTGCAATTATTAGGTAAGGTACTAAAAGTTAATGCATATTGGATTTATCGAAAAGTAAGGGTATTAACATTTCGGTGGGCACGCAGTTCTTTGTTTTCTCTTGCTTTTGCGTAATTTCATGCAAGCTGCCAATCCGTCAATTGTCTTGATAAATGCGCACATTGACCAAGTTGCATTTGTGAGATTGTGTGCACCCCGAGGCGCAATGGGCACGGCTCCGGCTGGTTACCAGTTTGGTTAGCCGTGCAAAAAGTTGCACCAAATTAATTATAAGCCACCCACCCGACGGCGACGTGGGACGCCTCTAATGCACCAACAAAAAAAAAAACAAAACACACAAAAAAAAACAAATGCTTAACCTTGTTCGCAGACACTTTGCTAAATGCCTTTGGCGCCGCCGGCGGTGGGTTTGGAGCATGGGGCGTTGGGGATATTTTTGCATATTGCTCTGATATGGCATTGATATCGCGGCGGTGCCTTAACTCCCATGCTCACTGATTATTGCAAATTTATTTAAATGCAATGTTTTTTTCTCCTTCTGATTTGTAACTCCTATTTATGTAACAGAGCGCGCTCGTAGATTTTGTTTTTTGGGGTGTTTTGCAACTTAAAACCCTGGGAAAATGCGCCGGCTATGTCTAATGACAGTTATTTATCAATGAACATTTTGTTGCCGGCCATGCTCAAAATTGGAAGAGCGGGGTGCGGGGCCAGCTGAATTTATATCGCTGTGAGTGAACATTTATGTAACGATCTGGTTGAAAACCTTAAGCGACATAAACAGAATTAGCCAAATTGGCATTGCGGCATTTTTACTAGGATTATGTGATAAGTATAAATCAGATTTGCAGATTAGGCACACCAAAGATAACGAAAGTTGTTAGGTAAAGTATAGCTTAAAATGTTTAAAATTATTATTATTCTACTGATTCGAAGGCCGAGTCGCAAGTTTCTATGAATTTAAAATCTTAGATAAGTATTTTTGTCATAAAATACAGATAAAAGCTAAGATATTATTCGTCCACTTTAGTACTGAGAATGGAATATAAGATAATTTTTGTTTAGTCCTTCATCTATCTGCCTCTTTCTTCAGAAAATATTAGTTTTAAGTAACTTGCTATGGTATTTATTTATTTATTATTTATTTATTTACTCATGCACTGTTTATCTATGTCTGTGTTCTTTTTTGTCTTTCTAATTTTTCTGATCTTATACAAAATAATTTTTTGGGTTTATATAAATAAAATTTTAAATTCATAAAAATGTTATAAAATATTTTATTTTATTTATGTTTTTGTGGTGTAGTTTATAGTTTAGATTACCTACTATTTACCTTACGTTCTCTTATTCAACATCTTATCTTTTTGCAGCGCAGTTTGGTTTCAACTTAGGACCTATTTCGAAATAAACTTTTTAGCCTCACCTTAAATTTAATTTCAAAATTGTAAGTAATTACAAAATATTTTTTTTAAAACTTCTAGTTAATTATCTACTTTATTATTTATCTCACAGCTGAAGCCATCTTATGTCCAATCAATAATAAAATTATTATTGTAAGCACAATTTATTTACCTTGCATTTTAAATATATTGTTTAGATCTTGCTTATAAATATAATCGTTGCATGCGGTTAACTACAAGCTATAAATATGGAAATGGAAAATTATTAGCCATTTTAAAAGTACATAAAGTTGTTTCCATGTATTATAACAGTGCATTTGCCGTTTATGGCCATCAATTTGTTTGGTTGTTAAAAATTGTTCAAAAAATGATTAAAAAATCATAAATATGAGTACAGGAGATTGCACTGTTTATACCCTGGCAGCATGCGGTAAAAATAGGGTATATCACTTTGGTAATAAACAGGCAATGAGGAATATTGAAACCTATATGGAAGCAGCATTAAGACATATTGTGGGTTGATTAAAATTTGACATGATTCTTTCTGTTTATATCAAAATTATTAAGAGCTAGGGGCTTAATATAATATTATATGTTATTTACCTATCAATTCACTAAATCAAGTTTGCTAATAATATTTAAACTAATACTAATACTAATTGCTAATACGCTTCACGTAATATTACAAAAAATTCTTAACTGTATATTTATTTAATTTTTATATTTATTAATACTGTGTTATATATTTCTAATGTGTTTCAATTAAGATACTTTGCTTGAAATCTTATAGAAGAAACTGTGCAAAGAATCAGGTCTTTAAATAGTTAAATATTAAAATAATTCTTAACTATATATTTATTTAGTTTTTATATTTATTAATACTATGATATATACATTTAGTTGTGTTTTAATTTATTTTGTTAATTATTTAAATATTTGAGATACTTTGCTTGAAATCTTATATTAGAAACTGGTCAAGGCTTCGAATAGTTTTCAGTACAGGGTGTTGGCCAGCTGATTACGCCCTGGCTGGAGCATTCTTCACGGCTTACAGCTGTGTATTTTGTGTTATTTTTCGAACTGGCAGTTAAGCCATTTGACAAGTTGACTAAGACAAAACTCACGCCGCCGCACTTTTTCAAAACCTTATGCGCAATTTAATAAAATCATTATGCAGCTGTCAGAGCCAATGACATTTGAGGCAACTGCGACAGCGACTGCAACTGCGACTGCCACAAAAAACTTGCACAAGCGAAAAAAAAAAAAAAATGAAAAACACAAATATTTTATTGATTTCTGGCGGCGGTTTGCGCAACTGCTGGCAACCAACGCTGATTCCAAATACGAGTATGCGTCGACGAATCTATAACTGAATATAGATATGATTATGAATATGAATACGAATGGTAAACTGAATTCGAATCAACTGGGTAACTGGGCAAACATCTTCACCTGCTGCGTCTCTGGCTTGGTTGCACATTTAAGCAAAACAACAAAAATGGCGGGGAAAAAACGTTTTTCAATATAGTGGCTAATATTTTAAGCCAAAAGTCAGTTGGCGCCAGTTCGCATTTGTTTATGGCCGCCACATTTTTTTGATAAATCGACGAATGCCGTTGCTAATTACAGAGCAGGCGACCACCACTGACTAAATCTGGCTAAAATCAGCTAACGATCAACGTTTCACAAAAAAACAAAAAACAAAAAAAAAATCGGAAACATGCATTTGGCCGCATTTATGTGTGCCTCAAATTGCGGGCACCTGTTGCCTCTGCTTAATTCAAATTAAATTACTGAATATTAGACGCATGACATGTAAATTAAATGCCAATAAATATAAATATTTCATGTCGCTTTTAATACCCTGTAATTGCTTAATATTTGACGCGGACATGAATTAAATTAATAAATATTTGTTTTTCTCGTTGAATACTCGAAAACATACAAAACACTTGCATACTGGTGATGACATTTCAATACCCTATTTAAAAAAAATTTTTAAAAAATTAATAGACAGTTTTTCTGAATTTCGGAATGATTTTGTACCAAATATTTGAAACACCCATAAATTTGTCAAATCTAAAGTGATTTTTACGTTTGATTTTTCTTTAAAATCTATTCTACATTTAAAATCGATGCATTTTTTGAAATAGCCCCGCAAATCGAAAAAATATAAATCTTCCACAGTTTTAAAGCTAGTTATTATACAATATCGCATAAATTATACAATGCGAAAAATTTTCAAAATAACAATAACACTGAAGAATAGTATATAACTCAGTCGATAATGCCGGACTTATTTGCTTTATTAATATTATTAGCTTTATTAAAAATTTTAGTAGTTTTTTAAAAATATAAAATATTTTTAAAATCTGAATCAATTAAATCTTGTAGGTTTTGAGTCTTTATATATGTATGTGACATGTGTCAGTTACTTACATACATCAAGATGTTTATATGAGATTTAAGTAGAAGTATATTTTTTATAGCACTACACTTGACAAGCCATGTTTGAGTTTTTTTGTTTATTTTCGATTTTGGTATTGTATATCATGTGTTCGATGTGTGTTTGTGTTAGCCACATTTGTATGCCAATTTTAGCCCCATTTGCCGGTCACGGGTTTCGTTTTAACGTTCCACAGTTGCCCGTTCCCTCTCCCTCTCCCTTTGCCAGCTGCAGCCCCTTGGCGGGGCCAACGACGTGGGCATAAATCTTGCACGCATATTTAAGTTGATGATGTTAAATGGCTGTACTAAAAATACGAAATATGCATGCCGTATGCAGGCAACAGTTTCATCCTGTCGCTGTCGAGTGGAATGTGCCACAACACCACCGGCAACAACTACAATACCAGCAACAACAGCAACAACAACTACAACACCAGCAACATGGCGACATTCATAAACTAAAACTGAGCAAATGTACCGAACCTGCAGGCCAAGGGGTACGGAGGCGTGGGGTGAGGCAACGGGACTCTCGTGGGTTTGGGCTGGACAACAGACCCGACCAATGCAACGGGGCCAACAAAACGTTCTGCCCAAAAAGGAAACAAAGCGACAAACGACAACAGCAACAGCAATCATAACGAATTTGCGATACTCTAACTTATTTGCATCTTACCAGTTTTGAGCAAAAAAATGATTAAGTCCCAAATCTTGTAAAGTAGTATTTGTTTTTGCTTCTAACAATAACTTGTAACTTTAAAGTCCAATAAAAATTTGAAAAATAATAATGTGAACGATAATTTCATCGACATTTATCGCTTTTTTTAAGTCTATTGATTTATTTCATCACCAAGTTTTGCGTTAGTTCTAAAATTTCTTATTAGTATAATGAATTGAGACAAATTTAAAGATGAATAATCTAATGAAAATTTTTATTATATCAATAGTCAATAAAAGAACTGCCTTTAAAATAACTCCTACATGTAAAGCGTTTCAAGTTGTATTAAGAAATTTAACATACCCTTTACAGAGTTGTAACTGCGATTGGTTTTTCTCAGTCAGTGAAGAGTTTTTTCTCTCCTGTTTTTGTTGTTGTTTTCTTGTTTTTATTATTATTATTTCTTGGCATGTTTTCTTTTTGCTTAACGGCGGCAAATTTGAAAAGAATTTTTGCTCGCAAATGAAATTGTTTCCTGTTAAAAGCTAAAAAAAAAGAACTACTAAAAAATATGCGGGACTCGATGGCCAGACACGACGTTACCTGGGACCTGGCACCTGCCGTCGCAACGATTGATGAAATTAAAAGGTATAAATAAAAATCTTTTTAATGGTCTGGGGATTTGGAACTTAATTTTTTAATTAAACAACCAGCACACACGGGGACAACGCCGATAACTGAATGGCTAAAGGGAGCAGCAGGCACACTGGCTCAGGGAGGAGGGGGCGGGGTGGTGGAGAGCGGGGCTAGGAGTGGTGCATGAGATACGAGCAGCAGCCAGAGGCGAATGCTGACTGGGACATTTATGCAAAACAGCCACCGGAGTTTGCCTTTCGACCACTTCGTGGTCGGCACAGCTACTTGTGTGGTCCCAGCAACGTCTGCACTCCACTCGCTCTATCCACGGTCCGTTGGCAACAGCAGCAGCAGCAGCATCAACAGCAGCAGCATCAACAGCAGCAGCAGCAGCAACAACAGAGTCTGTTGGTTTGCCATAAATGTGTTTGCTCTTGTGCCCTGGCTCAGGCAGCAAATAAAACGAATATTTTGCTCAACACTTTCAGCCCGGCTTTATATATAGCTCCCACTATAACATATTAATACCAACCGAGTCCGGCAACAATGTCAAATGTCAGCACATGTCATTTGTCACCAGAACCAGCTCTGGTGGTGGTCACCAGGCTACAAATTCAACTTCATCCACAACGGCAACACCAGCTACAACTTCTTCGGTTTGTCGCCTGGCAAACATTTGTCACTTGCACTCGGACCACCTGGCAACTCTACAGGGCCATAGAATTGTCTGCTTTACAAGCTCGGGCGGCTGCTTAAAGTGTCTCCTTTGGTATGCGCCGGACTTTGGTATGTGATATGCCATGTTGGCAGCGGAAATGATGATGATAATTGGCATTGATATGTCCACTCTTACGACTTGTACCAGCAGGAAAATGTGCTGATTACTTTCTAGAACAGTGGCTAGAAGTTGACTAAAAAGTCTTTTAATTATTATAATTTTATTGAGACTCTAAAACAATTTTTAGAAATGTTGGAAAAAAGTCAAACTAAATAAATTCATAAAAATAATTTAAAAAAATGTTTGTAAATATTGAAATTGAAAATTACTAAAACATTTATTTTATTAAGCACGTCAAGCTATTTTGAAGACTCCTTTTTTCAGTTTCATTTAATTTTATGAGCTGCAAATTTCAAAATCCCAGCTAGTAAAACACATCGAATTTAATTTATATATACGTTTTATTTATACGATTTCTCTGCACACGTTTGAAAAACAATTTGTGTGTTTTAAATAAAAAAGAAAATAATTTATATTGATGCATAGCTACAACTGAAATTGAAAATAAAAATAAAATAAACAGAAAAATGTGTTTGATTTCGATTTTTGACGCTTTTATTTATTTATTATTTTGCGTTACTCGTTTAAATACAAAGAAATGCAATTAAATAGGCGTTTATATAAGAGAATAGGTATAGATTAAGTAGGTAGTTTTTAAAGAGAGATAGTATAGATGTAATTGTGTGTGTAAGGGTGTGTTTAGATGTGTGTGTTATACATGTGTGTGTGTGTGTGTGTTTTATACATAAATAATTACAATTATGCTGCGGCTTAGAAATAAAAAAATTACAATTTACAATGCAAAATGCAAAATGGCGGCAAACGGGGCAACTAAACTACATGTATTAAAATTAAATGTTAAAATTAATTCATTAATTAGTAGTAGTTTTGAAAAAAAAATAATAATAATCGTAGTGGTGCAAATGAATTTACAAATGACGAATGAACAGCTCCTGCTTGACCGTAGTTTCGACAGGGATTAAATAAATATAGCCGTAAGAGTAGTACGAATGATATATAATAAAGATTTGTTTTTCTCGTTTTTTTCATTTGTTTTCTGATTTTTTTTTGTTGCATTTTATAATATTTTCGTTTTTGTTTAACATAAAATGTTATATTACAGCAACGCGCATATAAGTACAGTAGTTCAATTTGAGTTTTCTTTGTTTAATTGAGTTTTTTCTTTAGCTTTTTTGTTAGTTTATTTGAAATTATGTGTTTTTTTTTTGTAATTTACTGTGCTTCCTGTTGTTGTTAATTGAATTGTTAATTCTGCTGTCAATATCTAGTTAAGTAATCATAAATGTTTCAATTGTTAAATGTTCTGCTTGTTCTTCGTCTTAAGTACACACTAATTAAATTTTTCACCTAAGCATTTTTTGCATTAACTTTTTTCTTTTGTTATTATTGTTTAATTTACATTCATACATATTGCTACATATAAACTTGACGCGATTTTTTTTGTTTTCAGTATTTTTTCAATTGCCTTTTGTTTTTTGTATTTTTTTTCGATTCGTTTTTAAATTTTGTTTATGTATTTGGTTTGCTAATTTGTTTGAACTATTTACGTTTTGTATTTCATTATGTTAATAATATATTAATATAAATATACGAGAAACAATTGTTGTTATATTTATATATATATGTATATATATATTCTTTTTTTTTTTGATGTAGAAAAGCAGCAGTTGGTTTCGTTTTTTATTTGTTTATTAATTTTTTTTGATTTCACATTTTATTTAGTTACATATTTAATTAATAAATATAACGTTTATTCAGTGTGAATTTTGGTGTTTTTCGTCGTATATATCATACGATTTATATACGTTTCATATGCTTATTGTTCTGTAGCATTTTTTGTAGTTTTTAAATTTTTAATTTTTTTCTTCCATTTGTTTACAACTAGTTCTTGACTCTGCTAACTTGTTTTTTTGCAGTTAATTTGCTTTGAGTTTACATTATTCGAAATTAACATTATTTTCATACAATTGCTATGCTTCAAATTTTATAGTATTTATCGCAGTACAACACTGTATTTTCAAGTGTTGAGCAATTTAAAATGTTTTTCGATTTGTTTTTAAAAATTCGGTTTATTTTTGCTTTATTTTCTGAATTTCCCCAATTTCTTTTACTTGTGCCTATTAAAATTTATTTTTGTTTAAGCCTTTAAACTTTAATTTTATAATTTTTTTGTTTTTTTTTTGTGTGTTTGGAAGTGTTTTGCTGTGCGAATTTGTTGTCAATTTGTTTTTGTTTTAAATATTTTTGTTTCGTTTTTGCTTGCGTATGAATTTAAAAAACATTTTCAATAAATTTGTTTACTAATTTTCAATTTGTTTTTGGTTCATTATAAAATTTTGAAAATATATATGCGTATGTATATACTTAGTTAGGTTTTTAGTTTTTGTTTTTGTATTCTTTTTAATATATATTTTGTAATCTCATTGCTAATAAATTTAATTGATTTAGTAAACCAAAGTTGCTAATTGCCTTACATTCAGTGCGTCTAAACATTTATTTATTAATTTCCTTTTTTTGTTTTTTCTTTGCTGACACCATTTTGTTTTGTTTTCGTTAATTTATTAATGTTCTTATATTTAAGCAACTTGCCTTTAACAATTTCAGTTTTTGTTTTCATGCATTTACTTCTGTTAGTTAATAGCACATACTCGTAAATAGAAATCTTATTGTCTTTCATTTATAACTATTTAGCAGTTCTGCGAGTTCTTCCATGGAACTGATTTGCTTGACTTTTGTTTTAAGAGCTGTGACTGTGTTCGACTTTTTACAGGCCAATCGAGAGATGCTTCAAGATGTAATTACCACTATAATTACTCTAGTAATTAAAAAATGTATATATGAACAATTGAAGTTAAGTGAAATAAATTCCAAAGTTTAGTTATAATTATTTGTTTATTTTTAATACAATTAAATATTGAATATGCATTACTTCAGTAAGTAATTATTTTTTGTTTTTTTTTTTAATTACTAAAGTAACTGAAATTGTAATTATCGTTAATTAAACAAAACTCAACTGTAAGTTTTGATGAAATATGGCCTGAGTTTTCATATTTTTTTAGCTGGTGTGCTTTTAGGCGCGTGTAAAAGGTGTGTGTGTGTGTGTCTGTGTGAGTGTAGCCCAAGTTATATATATGTATATATATGTGTACTATATATGCATGTATGTATATGTATCAGTTCATTATATAGAGTATATCTATAAATTTATTAATATACACACACATATATAAATATATATTAAAGAATTTGTTTTTGAATTTAGCTTCATTTTGTTTAAATTAAAAAGCTTCAAAAAACGTGCTGAGTATAGGTATGTCTGTCTGCATATATATATATATATATATATATATATTTATAAATATTTGTATATATAACTTGACTAATTGTGTCTAAGCCAACTTGTTGCGCACACAAACCGTTTAACTATTAACCGATTGTCGAATCCCCTCCCCCCTCCCCTCTCCCCTCTGTTTACTACGCGAAATTGCGAAATCGTCGCTGGCTGAGCTCCTGCAATCGCCGGCGCTCGTTGTTGATCTTGATCTTGGCTATGCGTATGGACTCGGGCAGCACGGATGTGGGCGAGGTGGCCAGAAAGCCACTGACAAAGGTCAGCCGACTGTTGCTGCTTGTGCTGTTGCTGTTGCTGCTTCTGCTGTTGCTGTTGCTGCTGGTGTCGTTATCGTTCAATACATCCTCGAAGACATCGGGATATACGCTGATGTTGTCCAGATTATCAATGTCTATGTCGCCCGCATCGTTGCGCACATAGGTCAGCTGATGATAGGGCGTGGCCAGCAGCCTTTGCGTTGATTTGCGCAGCGATTTCTTTGTTGTGGTTGTTGCTGTTGTTGCAGCTGCAGTTGTTGTTGCTGCTGTTGTTGTCGCTGTTGCTGTGGTCGCCGTCTCGGTTAGCGTGTTGTTCAGATTGCTGTTGATGTTCTTGTAAACACTGAATAGCTTGTTGGCAATATGTTGCTGCGGTGTTGTAACAACAGCAACAGCTGTTGCTGCTGCTGCGGCCGCTGCTGTTGTTGTTGTTGTTGTGCTTGTTGCTGGTGGCGTTAGCAATCGCGTGTTGGCCGTGGGCATTGCTGTTGCCGTGCGCAGCGGTTTGTCTAGCTGCTGCTGCTTGCTGTCCCGCAGCAACTGTTGCTGTTGCAGTTGCTCATTGGGACTGCTGTTGCTGCGATGCCTGCTGAGCTTATGCGTGCTCTGCGCCAAATCAGTCGCTGTTGCCGCTGCTGTTGCTGCTGCTGTTGCCGCTGCTGTTGCTGCCGTGTTGCTCGCCACATGTTGCTGCGTTGTGTGCCATTTGTTGTACATTAGCGTGGCCAGTGTTGCTGCCAGCGGCGTCTGCACCAATTGAGTGCCTATTGCTGCTGTCGCTGCTGCTGTTGTTGTTGTCGTTGTTGTTGTTGTTGTTGTTGTTGCCGAGGTAGTTTTAGCCGCTGCTTTTGCTGTTGCTGTTGCTTTGGTTTCATAGCTGGCCGTTGTCTGCAGCTCATTTTCCTCATCTTCAACCAGCTCTGCCTCGTACTGCAGCAATTCGGTGTCGTTGCCGCTGCTTGATGTTGCTGCTGCTGCTGCTGCTGTTGTTGTTGCTGCTGATGCTTCGGTTTCCAGTTCGGTGATAAATGTGGACCAGGCATCGTAGTTGCTGCTGCTGCTGCTGCTGTACGGTTTAATACTGTCTTCTGCTGTTGTTGTTAGCAACATGTTGCTGGCGCTTGTGCTGCTGCTGCCCACATCTGCCGTAAAGCTATCAATTGTGGCTGTGGGCATGGCAAACCAAGTGGACCAGGGCTCACTGCTGCTGCTGCTGCTGTAGGCATCTTCGTAGCCTGTGGCAAAACTGCTGCTGCTGCTGCTGCTGGCATCCGTGCTGCCATCGAGTGTTGCTGCTGTGGATAGCAGCTGCAGTTGTTGTTGCTGCTGTTTTAGTTGTTGCTTCTTCTTACGCTCCTTTCTTCGTCTGCCTTTGCGCTTGCTGGCGAATGTTGTTGTTGTCGACGTTTTGGTTGTTGCTGCTGTTGTTGTTGTTGCGGTTGTTGCTGTTGTTGTTGTTGTTGCTGTGGCTGCTGCTGTTGTCGTTGTTGCACTTTTGGCAGTCGTTTGTTTCGTTGGACTAGCTGTCTCTCGTTGTTGCTGCTGCTGCTGTCGCTGTTGCTGCTGTTTGCGTCGCCGCTCTCGCCGCTCCAGCTTTTTGGGATCATCGTGATGATGTCGCACCTGATGCTCCTGCCCTTCCCCCTGCTGCTGCTGCTGCTGTTGTTTTGGTACTAATGCTAATTGTTGTTGTTGTTTGTTAGTGCTACTTAGACTACTACTACTATTATGGCCATGATGCGCATGTTGCATTTGCAACTTTTGATTTTGGTTATTCGATTTGTGGCGATTGTTTTTGTTGCCCGAGACTTTGCGATAGTTGCCGCTGCTGCTGCTGTTGCTGTGGCTGTTGCTGTTAACCATTTTTGCAGCCGTCTCGTGCCATTTTGGTAACGTGTGCTTATGGAAAAACTTCTCGGCATCGAGCTTATTAAACATGTAGCAGTCATTGGTGACTTTCTTCTTGGGCCCCACGGGCTTACCTCTCCGCGTGAATCCGACACGTCGCTGCAGATCGACTACGGAACGGAACACGAAATAACCGTGCACGATGGTCTCGTTGAAGTAGCAGGTATCGCGCAGTTCCTTCTGCAATTAGATTAAGGGATAGGGGTATTTTCAGTTTATTTTTTTAATTCAGTATTAGGCATCGTTTATGTTTGAAATCTTTGGTTGACTAACCCACACTTGACAATGCAATTTATGAGCGGCATTTCCGCTGTGTGAAAACTTGTCGACAATATTTTGACAGCAGCAACATTGACAGCAGCAGCAACAGCAGCAGCAACTGTGAAGCTGGAGTGTGTTTATTTATAAAACACTTGAAATACCAAAACGACAAGCCAAATTGAAACGCGGCTTGATTGTTGCTGCTGCTGCTGCTGTCGCTGGCAACACCTATCTGACTGCCCAATCTGCTATTTCGTTTATATTTTGATGTTAAGTGTTGCAGATGACGCAGATAAGTATTTGTACATTGTTCCAAAGGGTATCTTGAATTTGTTACTAAAGGTGTAAGACGCTCTTGCAGACAATAAATACACTTGATCAGTAGCCGATCAAAATCGTCTATTTCTATTTCAGTTTTAATGAAACCGACTTATTGTCCGTCGGATCGGACCACTGTATCATACAGCTGCCCTAGGAAATATAAATCGAAAAAATAATTTTTTTTAGAACAAAGCTAACTTATGAAAAACTGTGTTACTAACAAATCAACAAAATTTTGTCATTATCTAAAATACTATATAATATTTTAAAATATCTTGAGATAAACTTATTAAAAATCTTTTTTTTTTAAATTTTATTCTGATCTAATTTTGAAAATATTATAGTCTATTTATATATAAATATTTATCTGATATAACATATAGCTTCTATAGAAACAATCTTTCTAAGCAAAATGTTGGCAACTGTGACACATTGTCTTTAATATTTATATCACTAATAGGAAGATTTATTTTCTATATATGTAAAAGGGTATTAAATTTTCGACAGCCCTGTCACAAATATGCGCTCTTGATTTTCTTCGACTCGTTTCAGCAATTATGCCATATTCAGTCAAGCCACTTTAATTTTGGCGAGCATCTGTATTTAAAATATTTATAGCATTTAATTGCTATTTTTGAACAGCTTCTCAGGAGCCACTCAAACATGGAAGAACTGGCTCGTGTGAAGCGGCTGCCATATACAAATTATTTTTGATGTCAATTGGCGCTACGAGAAGCTGCTCGTTTTGTTCACTTTTTATCATGATTCTGACTCAAGTGTGATCGAAGTAGTTCTTAATTATTTTTAGAGATCTGAGAGCTGTTTATTATTTTGAAAAAAAAAAATATAATTATACTTTAAATTTTATATGTATTTACTATTCATAACCTTCTATATAGATAGACATTTTTTTATATTTTAAAATCAATTATTTATCTGTATTTATATTATCTAAATCAAAAATTCTTAATATTTGTATGCAATCTTCTTTTATAATCTCTTTACTTTCCTATTTCTGGTAACTTTAGTATTTAGTTCATTCAATAAATAAAGCTTTTCAATAAGTATCTCAAACATTCCAACCATGACTCTAGTGGTCCACTCTAAACCGAATTGATTCAAACTAACTTAATAAAGCGATTCGTAACCTCAACCCAATCATATGCCATAGACATTAACCTTCGACAAAACTGTAAATAAATGTTTTACAAGTCTAAGTATAAAGGGGGAAAAAAAATCACAGTACGAGTATTTATTTGCACATAAAATCATGAGGTGGGATTTGCGGCCATAACCGAAAGCAATAAAATGACAAGTGCAAGTTTTGACCTTAGAGCTATTCAGAGATACTCGAGTTCTATTGTTTGCATAGCTCGATTGCGGCTCGGGCTAACTAACTGTACAATCGTTTGAGAGCTATGAAAGGACATTGAAATATTTTTGCAATTATGACATTTGAAATGCCACGTCATTTGATTGATTGATTAGATATATCTAACAACTGTCATATACTCATATATATTTATTTGTGAATTGTTTGCCCGTCGACAATAGTCAATGATTTTTTATGATGACAAATCTATGCGATCCACTCGACTCTTTGGAGTGTTTGCCTATTTCGATTGGCATTGAAATTATCTAGCTGGCCAGAAACTGTTACAATGTCTCAAAATTCCCAGCCCAGTTTGATGCTCGAGAACAGTTGCAATTGGGAGCTACGCATGAAAACAGTTCAACATATTTTGTGCATTTTTTATTATGCAAATAGCACGCATACGCCGCGTAAGCAAACAACATAAAAATAAAAAAACAATAATATTTTGTGCCAGTTTTCGTTTTGTGTTAGCAATTTGTTGTCTCGCCCCAGAGTTATAAGCAGTTATTATATTCATGTTTATGTGCCTGTAATTGCATATGAAATTTCAATATTGTAATAAATATTTTTGTTTTCTGTTGTCGCGCGTTTTTCATGACAGAATTGGTGCAACTGCAACAGGTTTTCATTAATATGACAACAACAAAAATATTCGTATAAAAATACAAAAATATTCCAGTAATAGAGTGCTATATGAATTGTTCTCGACTGGCAGATACTCTATACTAAAGAGGAACAACTTAAAGCTGTGGCTTGACTCTATTTCAAATTAAAGTAATTTCTCTGAAGTGGATTATATAGATATTAATATATATAGATATTACTCCTTATTCAGAATACGAAATTTGTTTAATATATAAAACATATTTGTCTACTTTAAAAAATGTTTTCTAGTATTACGCATGTAACTATGTCATCTACAACTTATATATGTGAATACCTATATATTTGAGGTCTGTTTTAAACTCTAAGATGAATGTGGCTAATATATGGATAGAAAACTATTGAACCAATGTGAGCTGTTAAGCCAAATCAGAATTATACTGTCATAAACTATATTTTTAAATTCTATATAAATTTTATATTCTACCTCTTTAATCTCTTGGCTTACAGGGTATGCGAAAAAAATTGGAAAATTTATTTACTCTGGGTAGTGTCTGAGCCGGCGCTTAGAGCCCTGTCGCCGCGCTGGCAATTTATGCAATTTGGCCAAATCGTTCAAGTATCGCCATTGTCGTTATAATCGCTCGTTTGCATAAAACCATTATGTGCTAGATGCCATAAATTATAGTGTTTGTACAGTTAGTTTGCATAAAGCGGCAGCGTTTCAAGTACAATGCAATCCAATCCAATGAAATGCATTGCAATGTAATCAAATTTGTTACAAGGCGCCCGCTTGGGGCCTTGGCTTTAAGTACATATCATAACATAGTGTGCGTATGCGTGTGTGTGTGTGTGCTGCCATAAAGATGCAAGTACTAGGAAATGGGAATACAGCCCACATATTGCGTTTTCTTTCGTCGTTTTTTTATTGCTGAGGAAGCCATAAAGCCTATCAAATAATGTCATTCGAATTTATTTATTTATGACCATTATCTAAAGCGGGAATCCCGCGAGTCTATGTAGATTTAGTTATCAAAATGTATTCGTTATAAGTTGAACTGTTTGAGTACACTTTTCTAAAAACGTGCCATAATTAAAATCATTTCACTTTTTAATGTCTAGTTTTACTTTTCTTATTGCATTCAAAAGTAAAGGTTAGGAAAAATATATTTTATAGAAATATTTTGACAGTTTTTTTCTATAAAAGAAGTTTCCTAAAAATAACTACCTCGATTTTAGGCAAGCTGTCTATTAAATTTATAAGTATTATAACGAAAACAATAAAATTTTGACAAAATAAATATTTTGAACAGTTCTTCGTTTTAAATGAAGTTATGTGACTAGAAATAATTGAATCTAATCAATTCCTTTTTAGGAAATAATTTTTTAAAATGGTTTCAAATACTTAATATAGTTTTATGTTAATTAATATGTGAATGACAAAGCTTTGCTATCTGCTTATAGGTTTTTACAATATCATCATTGAACACTTGATTTATATACCCTAGTTTTATTTGTTTACAGCCTCGATCGGTTAGAGACGATCTCAAGGTAACTTACCATGCCAACTAATCTCCAGTTGTCGTTGAAACACAAATATCTTTGCGTTTCTTTTGCGTACAGTGCTATTTTGAATTCGTCGTTCACATAGTCCGGGAGGCCGACTATCGTTATATTTTCTGTAAGAAAAAAACAAAATACGAGAAAAAAATCAGCTTTAGAGAGCGTGTGCGGATATTTTAATTGCTGTAAATATTTGGCTGAGGAAAACATTTTTAATTAAATGCAAACACAGACGCGCTGTGATTAAGCGTGTCAAAGCAAGCCGATCTTTCGATTTAGAGGGTATTAGAGGGTGGGGCTGCGGGGAGGTCTGATTTTAATAAGTACTTTAATCACTGAATTTTTTTTTTACACACCCTTCACTTGGCACGTGTTTCAAATGAATTGCACACTATTGGAAGGCGTTTTAAAAGAGTTTTAATTAATTTTTAATTTTTAATAAATGTTAAATAGTTTAATGGAATTCTGATTTAAAAGTTGTGAGAGGCTTTTTTCTATGACATTTTAAATCTTAGTTAGGGTAACCCCTGTAGAGAATTATATTTTAAAATGAAATATTTAAGATTTAATTTTATCAAATTGATGAAATGATAAATAAAATTATAATAATATAAATTAAGTTAGAACATTATTAAAAAAAAAGCTAAACATAGAGTATTATATGGAGAGTTATAATCGTTTAAATCTAGCTTTCAGCCAACTAAAAATGCCTGAATTTTGACGTTTTCTCACACTGTGAATAAAACTGGAATCACTGTAGCCATATTGCCATTGAATTTTTTTTTTCAATGGAGCCGGAGATATTTGAAGGTATTCGACTTCTGTTTGCCATCTGCGCCATGTTTGATATTTGCCTAACAGTTAACATAGCGAAGGTGCTTCAAGGTGTGCTGCGTTCTAATTTTAAAAGTCTGCCCGCCGCAGCTGCAGTTTATGATTACATCAGAAAATAAAATGGGGGAAATGCATTAAACCCAAACTCAAGTAGTGCATATGGAGATAGGTGCGCTCTCTCTTCCTCTCTTTCCCACACTCTATCTATCCACTAATTATAAACTAACAATGTATCTTTGGCCACGCCCCGATGTCGACGTCAGCCTTAGGGCTATTGAACTTGCGAGCAGGCACAAAAGTCACTAATAAGTAAAGCACTTGAGCGCAGCCAAAGAAAAGCAGCAGAGAGCGGAGCAGTGTGGAGTAGAGGGGTGTTGAGGGAGGGAGAGAAAAGCCACTCGAGTTGGATTGATAGGTGACTGGGTTCAGCTTCAGCTTCAGCAGAAACGTTGACTGCAACGGCGACGTCGACGTCGTCTGCCAGTAATTAAATTTATGCACAGAAATTCTTGGCAAAAGACGCCCGCTGCAGCGGGCGGGAGGGGTGTAGGGGAGGGAGCGACTGTAGTGGGGATTGGATGCCGCTGCTTCTGCTGCTGCGGGCTCTCATATTTCATAAGCCCGCCAGGGCCCAGGGCCAGCGCGCTTGAATGACTTTGTGCTTCACACCTTTTGGCCAGGCCACTGGCAGCGGCAGCAGGCACTTGGGGCCAACCAGTTGGTAACTCCTGATACACTCAGAGAAAAGATAAATAACAAAGGCTAGTTTAATTGTCATAATTCATACTACAAGATATATAAAGTTTGTATACGCTGTTTATCCAATTTTAAAGGTTATAAAAGAAAAGAATTAGGACAAAACTTTTAAATTGGGTGTTAAACTTTCTTTTAATATTAAGCCAATTTTGTCAAACTTTAAAAGATTTTAATAAAAATTCATGATTACTATGATTAAACCTAATATTTAAATATTTTAACAGTATAAAACAATCTTGAAATAAGAGTTTGGTTCGCAGCTAAAGAGTTTTCGAGCTTAACCAGATTAGGAACATATTTTTTGCTTTAGGTACAAAATTTAAAAATTCAAAAACGAGATACCTAAAATTCAAATAGTTTTGTTTTTCACATATAACATTTTAGTTTCTCTTTCGCGTTTTATTTTTTTGTCAGTGTATAGCCCACGTTCTCTTGCCTTTTGTTGTTATTGTTGTGATTCATAGCGCGTTCGCATAACTTATTGATTTCATTAGTTTAGTGACACATACGAGAGAGTATTCTGAAGTTTGCACTTGTGAGTGCTTGCCACAACCACCTGCTCCCCACCACACCAGCCACCACTCGAACCTCCACTGCACTGCACTGCACTCCACTGGCAACCTGTGCCTGCCTAGAGACCAGCTCCTCTCCTTCAGTTGTTTGTTTTGCTTGGAGTTGGAGTTGGTTCCTCAGCTAACTGAAAGCAAGCCATTTTGTATTGTTTACCTTGTGCATTTCCAGTGGGTTCCACGGTGTTGCTGCTGATGAGCAATTGTGCTAGTTATCATCAGAAGTATCAGCTTGAGGGAGGGGGAAACAACAAAGTGGATCTGCATATTCTAAAGTACTGCAATATATATACACTTGATCACAAAATCTAAGATAGTTTTTGCCATTTGCCAAAACAAAAGTCAAAGCCTGACCAGAGTTTCCACTTAGATTAACAAAATCATAATGTTTATTTTGAATACCTCACGATGTTACAGAAATAAAGCGAAGCCCATTTGGGTTTCAAAGTTTTTCACGACAAAATCACATAAAATGCATTTATGCTTGGAATTTTTATGGCCATTGATCGAAGCTATTTTAAAGATTTTTCGGCTCGGTTTGTTTTTCACTCAATAAAAAGCTACGTTTGGGTCGCATTTTTGCCGCAACTTATAAAAAGTTTTTCAAGTTGTTGTTTTTTTTTGTGTTCATCTTCTGTTGAGTTTCTAATTAAGTTATTAGTCACAGTGTGGAATTTTTGTTTTTTTTTTGGTCTGAGTCTTCAATTTATGTTTTTCTCCAGCATTTTTTTTTTAATTTTAGAATAGGCGTCGCCTGTTATCGATATCGAGATCTCTGCACTTAAAATGCATCATCATAAATATGGCAAAATAAAACCAGACCTGAGAAGGCCTTCTAATTGTTAGATGCTATCATGCTTTAGACTGATTTCAGACTCGTTATGCTTATGGTTATGAGTTTTGAAGGCGGTTTTTCATGGTGTGGGTGTGTGTTTGCTTTTGGGCATTTTGTTTTAAATTTTGTAGAGTTCTTAAGAGTCTTTAGTTTTTTTTTTTTTGTGGTATTAAGAAATAAATACGTATATTTGATGAGAAGAAAAACAATATGTTTTTATTTTAAAATCTAAAACATTAAAATATTGAGATATTTTTATAAAATTAACATATGATTAACGATTAATTTGATGAATATGATTCAGATATTTATTATTTTTATTATTATTATATTATATTATTATTATTATTTTATATTTAAACAATCCCAAAACTCACTCGCTGCACTTAAAAAAAAAACTATAACATTTCTTAAAGTTTGAGTTGATGCCATTTATTGCTGGCTCTCCAGCTGCGCGGAGGCCGCCAAAAATCTTGATATATAATGTCAAAACTTAAAGATGTAACGTGAAAACATTAGGAAAAGAAATATCAAAACACATTTAATCAAATCAGATGAAGATAAAAAGAATATTTAGAGAAACAAAAGGCGACACAGAACAAAACCAAAACAACAGAAAACAAAACAAATAATAAAAAATAAAATAAAATGAAACGACAAAAGTTTTAATCAAATATGCAAGCAATGAGGCTCATCAACATAAAATTAAAAAATCATAAAATGCTAAACTGCACAGCATGAACAAACAAAAAAAAAATATACATAAAAATCTGATAATACGTACAACCAATCGCAATATTTGGGCTCCACAAATCTGACAACAAGCTGGGGCGTCAAAATGCCGCCTAATTGCGGCACATGTAGCTGGGAAACATCATGGTCAGGAGGGGGGAGAGTGGGGGGAAGGGCAGCAGAAGCACATAGTGGAATGCCAAGAGATTTTTTTGGTTGTGTTGTTTTATTATTTTTATGACCTTACGATGTGCACGTCACACAGCTGGTCACTTTGTCATTCCATCTGCGTGATAAGCATCAAGCATCGCCCCCATGCCGCGCCCCCTCCCCCCTCTGCCAGCACGCTTGAGTTATGGATCGCACGTAGCCGCCAGCATTTGAATTTAGATTTAACTCAGATTTAACCGGTGGGCGTTGAGCGGGTTGATAAGCATAAATTGCGGCTTATCGATAGCTGGCTGCAGAGTCGTAGCTGGAAGCGATCTCTATGATAATGACATTTCATGGGTCTTATTTACAAGACCTTTACGATTATTGACTGTGCTCGCACTTTCACTCTTTATGCGTTATGATCGAGAGGAAAGCTGTGTGGAGCTATTACAAGAATCAAATCGAGCTCAGGTGTCGTATGCAAGTGATTTACTGATGAGTAGCTCAAGATTTATTTTATTGGCTATAAAATCAGGCTAAATTTATGTATAGAAAATGTTGCACGCATGAAATATTGTTTCATTTATTAAACAATTTTTATACTTTTTTTGTATATTTTATATATATATTTTCTATTTTAAGAAATTTTTCAATAAATTTCTAAAGTTTTTTTTTTTTTGATAACAGAACTTTTTTATTCACATACATATATTCTTTCACTTAAATGCATTTATAGGATAGTTTAAATAACTTTTAAAGGTTACGTAAAAAATTATTTAATTGCTGTTGTATTTTCATGATATATACTTGGAAATTAAAAAAAAAAAGTATACAATTTTTCATAAATATTTTAGCACATTCCAGGATTCCATTTATCGATAACATTTTTCACGTTGTTTTTCAGTGGAATTTTCTAGGACTAAGCACCGTTTTATGAGTTTGTTTTTTTGCGATAACAAAGATTTCAGAGAAAATGTTCATGCCTTTCACACCGACGATCAGAAGTTGAGCACATTCCTTGGGGTAGCTGTCGGTTCTAGTTGGACTCGGAACTATTCCGATTAGCTGTGGTCAGTTGTGGTCAGAGGGCTCGCACTGTATCCTTGGCTAGCATTGGCCCTTTCCAGGAATGTTGTCTGTGGCAGCGGCAACTGCATTCCGGGAACTTTCGCGCTTTGATGCGGACAGTGACTGCAGCAGCTACGTCTTAGATTACGTACGTATTTTGACTGCGTGGTCTAAGTAATTGCTTTTGCAGCGGCAGCCACAACAACAACAGCGACGACGATTTGTCACATGTTGCAGCAACTAGTCGCCATTGGGCAGCGTCTCGTGGCTGAATGTGGCACCAACCAACTACTCCGCATTGCCAGTTATTGACGTTTTGTCACGTTTCCTGGAAGAAAACCGTTTTATTTGCTCGTCGCTGGCTTTGGGTTTGTTTGTAAGCCGATGCCACGAAAGCAAAACAAACTGCAACAGCAACAAGTAGACGCAGCAGCAAAAATATAAAAAAAGAGAGAGAGAAAAAAAGGAAAACAAACTTCAACTTGAAGCCGTTGCACTTGCCATGCAGCCCATTTATCAGTGGGCGCTGAAAACTCAGTCGTAGTCGTAGGTTTTGGCTTTGGGGCCCTCAGTCTCATATCTCACTGAGACTCCAAACAGCGCTAATTGCATTGGCACGCCCGCTGTTGAGGGGGGCTGAGGGGTAGGGAACACAACTCCGAATGCCACAATTAGCGCCATTTAATGTGGAGCGTACTCGACTTTTACGCACGATTCCTGCACAGACGCCACTCAAATTGGGTGCTCCACGCGGAGGGCACAGTGTCAATGAGTTAATTAGCGCACGATTTGGCATCCCCTCCACCCCTCTAAAATAATACCCCCCTCTACAAGAGCACACTCAAAGGGCCTAGGTTGTGGCATCTGTGTGTGGGTGTATTAAAAATAAAATAAAAAAATAAATAAAACAAAAATCAGTTTTTATTGAAGTCATCGTCTTCTCGCTTTTCTGGGTCAAATGTGTCTCCTCTAATTTATGGAGCGCTGATTGAATTTTGTAGTCCACCAAAGAGGGCAATTAAAATTATTGAAAATCCCACAAAAAGCACCAAAAAATTTAGATAAAATTTGTATAAATTTTGTATCTTGTGTTTGTTTTTTTCTTCTTCTTTCTGACTAGATAAAATTGATTGAAAATGTGCAAAGCTCATAAAATGAAAATGCTAAAAGGCATTCGCTGTTAAATGCATTAATGAATTTAAGGCTCATATAAATAACCAAATTAGCTGGAATTTTAGCATACATATATGGAGTATTTATAGTTTTGTCAGCATGTAAATAATTATACCAGTTTTGGGCGAAGGTTTATGTTGAAGCATGTTGATCTTACATTGATTGACTTCTTATGGAATTATGAATACCATATTTGCCAGTAATGATAGTATTAAAATAAATTTTTTTTTAAATAAACTTTTAATATTTAAAGACTAACATGCCTATTATGGAAGTGTTATTTAGTTCATGTAAAAGAGTATTCTTTATATTTGTATGTTAATGAGATTTAATCTTTTTCTTGAACTTATATGGGGGAGCATTAAGTTTATTTGTATTTTTTAATCAGAACTTCTTATTAAAAAATTCTGTTTATTTTTTAATAAAATATGTTGGATAATAATAATGCATCACATATTTTTCAAGTTTTTTAGATTTTTATATATTTAAATTCGTTTAAAATTCCCAAAAGATTTAGGCGAAAACTATTTTGAGTAAATTGCTGACTTAGAAATATGTGTGGAGATTGCATAAGCGACTTGGTAATTTAAGCTGGCTTAAACATTTTAATCGGAGTATCAGAGCCAAGTTAACGCTGTTAGCTGCTGTTGTTGCTATCGATATATGCAAAAGATAAACGTGCAATTAAAAGCTGCTCGCACCATTTATCAATGCAATGGTCAGCAGCGGGTGAGCGCAGTATCGATGACAACAGCAGCAGCAGCAGCAACTAGAGCAAGAGAAACAGCAGCAACAGCAACAGGAATAATAAAACTTAATAACTGCGGCCTTCTTTTTTGTGCTGATATTAAAAAATAAAAAAAACGGCGACCACACGCAGGCGGCATGTTATTTACAGTTAATTGCAGCTGACTGCAGCGAAATGTAAAATTACATTGATAGTTGCAGCAGACGACAACATCAGCAGCAGCAGCAACAGCAACAACAACAAATTGCTGCGGGGAAGTTTCCTTTTTTGTGAGTTTTTGTTTTGTTTATTTATTTAGCGGCGTTGCGGTTTCGCTTTCATTGTTGTGGTTGCAAATGAAAAATAAATTGAAACTGGCATTTAATTAAGTTAACTGAGTGCAGTGGCGAGAGAGAGGCAGAGACGAAAGAGGGGGGTGGCTGTGCGGTCAGCAGTCGCTGGCAATTTATACAAAATATAAATACAAATAAATCAGATGTGTGTGCGAGAGTCGGGCTAATTGCAGTTTTATCAGCGCAAGGACGTCTCTGGCCAAGACTCCGCTCTAGTCGCTGTCCCAGGTTGCAACATGCAACATGCAGCAAGCCGCAACTATTTGCTTTGCAACAAAGTCAACGGGCCGTGCATTTTATTAATTAAGTGCAAACGCAGTCACTTACAAGCCGTTTAAACTGCGTGTTAGCCAACTTGAAATGGGCCCGCTAATGCGTCTAAAACGAACAACTCGAAATTGTTATTTTGTTATTTATTTTTGTATTTTTTTTTTGGCTACGTAAAGTGTCAACCGGGCACATAAAATACCAGATGGAAGCTGCAACCTGTGCGCTATTACTGGCCCGGGTGGGCCACTTGTTTACACTTAACTGGCCAAAAGCAAATACAAAACATTTAAAAAACGCTGCACGCAAAACTCTGCTCCAACTTGTGCTCAATTGCAACCGGCCAATAACAACTGCAATATTTGAATAAACAAAATGTTTACCTCTATTAATACCCTGTAAAATTACTTTTAATTAGAAGAGGGTAAATTGTGTAAAACCTAATTCCTGATCAGGATCACAAACTGAGAATAGAAAAGATAGGGCATGTCGTTGTTTGATCTGTATCAAAAAGTAGTTAACTTTTGCTGTCTATAAAAATAGATAATGATGTTGTAATGGTGTTATTATGTGTATTTTATTTCAATTTTTTAAATGCTTTTCTTCAATTACTTATTACGAATAAGAAGTAAATTTGTAGGAACAAAACATTGATTTATATTTATAAATAAGAAAAAGAGGAGAAAAACCATTGTCCGATTTAAAGGGTATCTACCAGATACGCAAATTGAATATGTATTTGATTTCCTTTTTTCTTGTTTTTTAATTTTTTGTAGTTTTTATCGTGTTGTGTTTTTATTTTTTCTTTCATAAAGCGCTGAATTATTGTGACAATTTTAATTGTTGCCGAATTGTTGTTGCATTATGTGCGGACTGAATTATTGTCGAGATACGCGTTGAAGCATTGATTACGTCAGCATAAATTAAGATATACCTGGCGCTGATTTATGCGGACAGGTGTTAATTGTCATCGATTGGCCAATGAATAAGTATCCATAAGTATTCCCATACACACATTGTACGCACGAGTATCCACCCAGCAGGAAGCCGTTGGCGTGGGTGACAATTTGTTGTCGTTTTTTGATTTTTATATTTTTGTAGCGGAAAAAACGGAAAAACAAGCGCTAATTGAATGCACTTAAAAGCACGAACAACTCATGTTTGGACAACTGATAAACTGCACTTTATGGTCGGTGTAATTTCAGGCAATCCATATTTATATGTATTTACATAAATGTTGTCGAAATATACCTCCAAATTTATGGGAGTTTCTTTTCTGTTTGTGGCACCCCATAGGGTTTCATGAGTTTTGTAATTGCGCAAGTAGGGTAATGGCTATGCCAGATATCTTGGTTTTAATGGATAAATGGGTGAATGGGCTGTAAAGAGTTACGATTCTGATGTAGTTAAATTTACAGCAAAATAACCATCAAAAACAAATTTATGGTGCATACATTAGTTTAAGGAAAACAAAATATCACTTGATTTCAGAAGTCATTTGTAGTTGTCCAGAGAAACAGAAATTTTGGTTTTATCAATTGGATAAAACAATTTTTTATGGTCTTCCACGGTGTGAAAATAAGTATAAAATGTCCCCAGAGATTGAAGCTGGAGTCTTGAAAATGTCATAAATTTTCTGAAACTGAAGCGATTTTCATGTCTGATGCCATTTTGGTTATGGTTTGTCCTCTGGATTGAATTGAAAATATATGCATTATTATATAAAAAATTGTTACTCATTTTCGAACATTTTTGTTGTAAAAATTTAGAGTTGCAATTTCTATTATTTGACTCACATTTAAAAAATATAAAAAATCATTCTTAAGTTGCCAACAAATTTTTACATGTAAAGGTCTCGGATTCATAGCTCCTATATTCAAAAAATTTGCATATCTTTGTCAAAAATGAACCTATTTTCATATTTGATGGTATTTTGGTTTTGGTACAAATATTATTATTTTTTTGTATGCTATTCCATTGTGCTCGATTTTATTTGTTTTTGTTTTTGATAATTGTGAATGTTCTCAAATAATAGATATTTATTCTTATACTACAGTTTAGTAATTTAAGCGAAGTATAATATCAACTATTTCTTTAATTTTAATTGTTTCCTATGAATAATTCCCTTGATCACTTTAAAACTAAACAAAATATACTTATCATCTCTGTTCATGTTTTTCAGAAATATCGTTCTTAAAGAACAGCACTTGAAACTATTTAGAAGACCACCCAAACAAAATTCAACTTAGCAAAAAAAAAATCAGATTTTCATAGTTTTGCCCTGATGTTCAAATTGCCAAGGGGCGTGTCCGAAGCACTTACAACATAATTATTATAGAGGCCAACAAGCAAGGGCTAGGCCAACACCATGAAGATTTCTGGGCCGAGAAAGAGAGATGAGAGCGTTTTAATGATGCCATTAATTAGCAAAAATGACCAACAATAAGAAGACGCTCTATACAAATTTAACACCCTCGAGGAGCTGGAGCAGCAGCAGGAGCAGCAGGGACAACGGCAGTTGGCACAGTCCTTTTGGCCTGTTGTAACACCTTTTGATTTACGTGCAGCGCTCGTGGGCCATAAAACAAAGTTAGAGCCTTTTTAGGCCCAAGTCGAAGCCTGAAACTGAACTATGTTTAGCTGGCTCATGTAACGCGGCAGGGCGCCGTTTGTCTTAACAATTTTTATTTGGCCCAGAGCGCCTGCCGACTATGGGAACAGACCTCAAGAGCTGGGGAGAAAGAGAGAGAGAGAGAGAGAGAGAGAGAGAAGAAAAGGAGATGGTAAGCAGCACCCACCGCACGTGCAAAAAAATGAAGAAGACAAAAAAAAGTTGTAGGCATAATAAAAACGTCATGTCCTTGTCTGCTTTTGCCTAGTTTTGTGTGTGTGTGTGGCCAGTCTGGGCCAAACAGGATTTGACCAGGCCCAAGGTGCTAAGTGCGGCCGGCTGAAACATATTTTTCTCTCTGTATTTGTTGTTTTTGCTTCACTTTTTTTCTGTGTGTCTTTTATTATCAGTAATTTTTGCCAGCCAACATATTTCACTATTTTGTTTCTATACTCTGTACTTTGGAATAGCGGTAGAAATGGGTATATTAAAGTTGTGTGTTTTAGAAACAAAAATATATATGTTTGGATAATAATATGTGTATAAAAAGTAGTAGCTTTATAGAGGGTAGCTGCTAGTGTGACATTAAAAGTTCTTTCTATTCTTATTCATAGAAAATGGTACAAAAATTTGCTCAGTTAGCTCAAAACTGTTTAGAGGGTATTTTATAGTCAGGCACGCGCATACCGGTTTGTTTCTTGTTTTGTTTTATTGTTTTTCGCGCGTCATTATTTCGACTTTAACATTTGTTTGTTTTTCTGCGGGCCAGGACAGCAGCAACAGCGGCTTCTAGGCTCAATCCACTTCCCGCCCCTGGCTTGGTGTCCCCTGGCCAGGGCGCATATCATTCGCAGGCACTGTTTATTCTGACATTGAGTGACATCGCTGTGCAACTGTCAATGTTGCATTTCAGTTCAGCTTCAGCATTTCAGTTCTTTTAGTTGGTTTTTTTTGGTTCTGGTTCCCTCAGCTTCACCTTAATTAAGGCTTCAGGTGTAAAATGCTCGTAAAATGTTCTGCGAGCGCCGCTGGCCGAGAGCAAATTATGCGAACACACACATCGGGTGTGGCACAGTGGAACCCTCTGCTATATCCTAACTCGGTCTCTCTGTCTTTTACGCGCTGTCTTCTTTTCTTTTTGTTTAGCCCGGGAATACTGCAAATCGATTCGTTGGAAAAATAAACTTGAATTGTTGCACTGACAACGTCGTCAGCGGTGATGATGATGTTGATTTTGTGTGATGATTAAGTTGACGGTACATATGTATTTAGTGATGCTGATCGGTTGGAGACAAAATATCCTTAGAAATTTGTGTTTTATGAACTCAACATAAAAATAAACTCCCCTCGTTTGTATCACATGAAGATTTTAAAACTTTATTAAAAAATTTTTGCTGTTTGTAGCTTTTCTATCTGAAAATTCTTTTCTTTCTTTTAACTTATAAGTATGTTTTTTGATTCGGACATTTAGTTTTTGCCACTCTCTATAAGTAGTACACTAATATACAGTAAAATTTTATTTTAGTTCTTTCCCTGTGTTTTGCCAGGTTTTCTTCTGTCTTTCCTCTCTCCCTCCCTCGTTTTGCAATCTTCCTGGCGCTATATCTCATTTCATAATTTGCGCTAATCTCCCGCGTTTTTCGACACTCTGGTCTTTTTGACTTTGAGCTCCTCGTGCCAGACTTCTCGGTCAATGTCCTATCCTTATTTTATTTTTAGTTATATATTTTTTTTTTGACTGAATTTTGTTTTATGTGGCCCAAAAGCTGACCTGTTACCTGCAAATCTTTTCAGTCGGCGGCTGCCGCGTCCCTTTAATAATGAGATAAGAAAACATTTTTACGTTCGTTGTATTTTTTTTTTAAACTTTTTTATATTTTTTATTTTTGGCTCACTGTGGCAGCGACAACAGGAGCAGCTCCGCGCGGATAACTCTATTAAAAATTATTGAAAGCATTATATTATGGCAGTCCATGGCCATTGATTGGTTTTGCCAGCGGAAATCGCTTAATGGTTTTCCAAGGAAACCATTTCGATGGCTCTTAGCACTCCGCCACTAGGGTGGTCTCTGCCCGCAACCCCTCCAAAAAACTCACTTGGTTACGTCAGTTAGCCCGGTTATCGCTGTTATTCGGCCCGCAATTACCTGCTACAAATGATGTGCCAATTGTATGCCATCAGAAGACTTCGCCACCCCATTTCCCATTCCCCCATTTGCCATTCGCAGCACTCCCCAAATGCCCAGCCAAATGGGCAATTACCAGTGCTACAAATATTGCCGGCAAGGTGTCGGCAGGCACGCATTGTCATTTAGTCAAGACCCAAGTACGAGGAGCTGCAGCACGAATGTGAATACGAGCATGAATAGTAATGCGAATGCATTCACAGTGAACGAAAAGTGAAGTCTACAATCTAAAATGAATTAGTACCAACAAACTTCTTTGAAAATGTTATGTCTAGTGCCAAAACTACTTGGGAATTGTAAACAAAATTTTTACGAAATACTTTAATTCTGTAAGGTGGGGTTTTAATTATACTTGATTCGAAATATAACAACATTTACATATATTTATAAATTTAAAATATTAATATTATTATGTTTCGAATATTTCTGCTACAAATGTAATTGAATCTGAAAAAGTATGACGTGCTTGAGAATTAGAAGTACCATTTGGTTTGGTATTGGTAATTGGTATCACTGTGATAAATAAAATTGAAAAAGGAAATACAAAAATTTTTAAATTGCTTCAAAATCCTCTTTAGATAAATTCATTGTCTGCCCGTGAGTCTTTTATAAATGTAAGCCGTGATCAGTGTCGAAACCGTGATCGAAAAGTGACAGCACTGCACAACACTGGCACACCAGACATCTAACAGATATGAAGAAGGCGTCGCGTGCAGCGCCGAAACAAAATGTGCCCCATACAAGCGGCAGACACGCAATTTTCGTTCACCAAAACAAGTAAAAAACGCCAGAAAAATCGAAAAGCCAAAAAACCCGGTCGCCCTGCTGCCGCCTCAGCACATTAACAACTGCTTAAATACACAAGTTTTTCGCTTTTTATTATTTCATTCGTATGATTAAAAGCTTCATTTGCATGAAGTTGGTAGATGGGTGGGAGGGGGAGGGGGACCGAGGGAAAGTGTTTGAAGTGCACGAAAAAGTCTCGGCCACGACCGAGACCCGGGCCAAGTTCGAGTCATGCAACATCAGAAGCACACTATACGGCAGTACGGAAGAGAGTTGGACTCCGAAACTCAAACTCCGAATTCAGAACTCAAATTTGCATGGCTGCACGCGATGCGGACGATTTTACGTAATTGGAAAGTGCCTGTTCAACAAATAAAAAGAGAAAATACCAGAACGGAACGTGTCTTTCCTTCAAACGGGAGTGGGGGAAGAAAGGGGAGGGGGGAAGGGGAGCAACTCCTCGTTGCTCTTTAGTTGCTGCCACCTTGTAAATGAATTGATTTATTTGTGCGGCACAAGCCAACTGACAAATTAATGCATTTCCGTTCTGCGGCATTATCGGCGCTGCCAACTCGAGCTGACAGCTGTCGAGATATTGGCCAATCTCAGCCGCATAAATACTAGATATAAAACTTTTTCGTACATGTGTATAACATATATAGTTTTTTTGATTTTTTTATATGATTTTAGCTGGCGCCTTCAGTTGCGACATTTCCTGTGCTTATCGACAAATTTCTCTGTCATTCTTGGCCAATTCTTGGAAATTGTTTGGATTTAGTGAAATTATTTTCAACTTTAAATCATCAGAGACTAAGAAAAAAAATGTGTCTAGAGGAATATGGTATGTGGAGGATTTGCAACAGAAGCATTCTACATTTAAATATGATGAGGGAATAAAGCGCTTAGAATTATACTAGAAGAAGAAAACAATAATTAAATATTTACTATTAAAATAAGAACGTTAAATTGAAAATTATAATAAATAAAAAAAGAAAGAAATTTCGCTTTTTATATGAAGAAAATAATTTCAACTGTTTTCAAAGTTTTTAAACCTATCGACAATATGATTTGAGAGTTACCTAAATATAAAATAGAATAAATATTTTCATTAAAAATGTTTTGAAGAAATTTTAATATATATTCATAATTATATAACATAATTTTTTTTAATTTTAACGATTTTCAATTTGAAAAGCCGAAAATTCAAACCCCAAAAAACAATACTCGTTTTAGTTTGTGTCCTAACCCAACAAAACTGGTGGCAGCTGCTGCTTTATGATCGATCAATAAAAATCAAGCACATCGATAATCGGTTAGATGATCTCTAGCCTGGTCGTAGTAGCACACTTCAAGCCATTAAATAGTGCATTTTACGAGTCGCACACAGAACAGAACCAAAACCAGAAAGATAACTTCGGTATGATGTTTAAAAGAAATGCCGCTTTCATGGCAAACAGATAAAAACAAAACGCCGCCGATCGACGCCGATCAACGGCGCAATAAATTCATCAAACAAATAACGTTGGCCAGCGGATCAGCGAGGGCTTTAGCCGTTGTTAAGTCCCGGCTCTGTGCGTTATAATCGACAAGGAATATTAAAAACCACAAAACTATAATCAGTGCGATATGATCGTCGGCGGTGCCCCGGAAAACATATCAATCTCATGTGGAACAGACGCAACGGATCGCTTCAGCCACCGTTGTGGACCCTTTTTTTTTGTTTTTTGTATTTTGTTTGAGCCATTAACTGGCTGCAGACGACCTAATGGACATGATCTTTCGTCACTCCCAGCAACAACAAAAGAGAATGCACCTTTTCTGTTTTTTTTTTTTTTTGTATGTTTCTAAACATGCCACTTCTCTTTCTCCCTCTCTTTCTCTCACTCTCATTCGCTCTCGCTATCCGAACGAGCTCTAAAGTGGCATAAAAATCGAACTCGGCAACCGGCTACAACGAGGATCGCTTGATCTTGATCTTGTGGCTCTGTGAACACGGCGTCTGCCGCCTGTTGTTGATCCCTAAATACCCTTTAAATTGTACGTAATTCCCTGCACGGCATTTATCATCATTATTATCGAGCACACAGCGTCGATTCGGTGGACACTTCAAGTCCTATGAATAATTTGTCTTGCGATGAGATTGGAATTTCTCGTTGCTGTGTCATAGGTGGGAAATGAAATATATCGCTCGAAATTCAAGTGGAAATTTGTTGAATATTTTAATTGTTTGTCTTTTGTCAGCAGAGGAAACTTTAATGGGTAGTCTTTTTTTTTGAATAAAGGCTTGCATAAGTAATTATAGATATTATGGCACGAATTATAAACAAATGCAAATAATTAATTTAGGATTTTGTAGGCTTTTTTTGTTTTTCTGTTAGAAAGATCTGTGATTTTAGCAAAATCTTAAGGTTTAAAAAACGCTCTTTTCTTTATATTTAATATATATACAAATCTTTTTTTATTTTTTTTCCGTCTTGTTGTCCGTCAGTCAGTCCGTTCATCTGTCCGTGTGAACTCAATATTTATCTTGATATTTTGGATATATACTCATGATAACCCATAATATCTGATACAAATTAACACACATGGTATAAGCATGGAACTCAAGATTTCAAAATCCCATAACTTTGTCAAAACTTTTGTTATTTGTCAGGTTTTGTTATATGTCATGATTTTTCATATATATTGTTTGTACATTCAAAATATATTCATTTTTGAAAAGAAATTTTTTTTTTAATTTTTTGGTCCCCTTACTCATTTTGGAAAAATTTTTTTTTTCAAAATTTAGAATTGCGAAATTTTGTTTTCAGTCAATTGTATTTGCCATAATTAGCATAAAAAACAACATTTAAGTCGATTTTCAGGTGGTCAAAATTTTGGTCAAAAATCATGCCAAAATTGACATAAATTTTGACATGTAAAGATCTCGGAACCATAGCTCCCATATTTCAAACTCATATAACTTTGTCAAAACTAAACCGATTTTCACGTTTGTCGGCATTTTGGCCATGATTTGTCCTATAGATTTGATATTCAAAGTATATTCATTTTTGAAAATAGATTTTTTGGTCAAATATGCTTTTACTCCCCTTTTAACTTTGTCATATATATTTTTCATAACAATATGCTTGAATAACAATATGTCATTTTGGTTGACCTATGAAAAGAATTCATTCCCACGCCCCAAGAGAACGTATACGATAAATTCTTAGAACTTTTGATTTCAATGCATTGACTAGCTGAGAGTTCAACTCCTTTGTCAGTTGGGTTCGAGAGTGAAGTGCGTAATTGCTGACAAGGCAGCTCCTGTCATTTGGAACCGTTTGGAGATCAAAAACGCAAACGTTCATTACCAATAGAAAAACGAATTGAAGAAGCGAAGATTGAAGCATTGAAAACAGCGCTTTGAAGCCAAGCCGAAGTTCAAAAACAAGCCATTGTTATTTAAATTCAAGTAGAAAGAGAAGGTGAGAGAAAGAGGGCGATTGTGTGTAAGAGAGACAGCGACACTTGAGCGGGGCTGGACTTGGACACGGTAATGGGAATATGGTTTTTTTTTTTTGAGAATGAGAAAAACTACATGAAATTGGCGCTTAAATATTTTCATAGCACTGTGGGAAACAATAATATTGAAATAGAGAGAAACAGTGAAAAGTAGAAACGCAACGAAAGAAGAGCTCACAAGGAATGAGCTAAGAAAGCGCATTTGCCTTAACCACCCCCCTCCATTCTGGGCCTGCTTACTTAAACTGTAAACTTGAAATGGCCACTTGAGTTTTGAAGCGTTAAGTGGAAATCAATGGCGGTATGCGCTAGGGACCCAGGTCTGAGGTTTGAGACCCAGCAGAAAGATCGAGTGAAGCAATTGACCAAAAACTGTCGAACCTGCCTCTAACTTTTATTTTGTTGTTGTTGTTCTTGGTGTTTTTTTCGGACGACTGACGATCGGCAAGCGGTACACTTGTTCAGCTTTGTTGTTGACCATGTTTTTTAACCGTTCTCTACCTCGTTTTTCTCATTTTGGTTTTCCTGTCCTAGACGTTGGAGCGCGCGCGCGGTAGGTAAAAAATGCAGTTGAGAATCATTTTCTGTTGTTGTTGTCGTCGGCGTCTCTTGGAAATTTGTTTGTGCGCAACGGAAATGCATTTATTTGTCCACAACTTGGACGGCGTTTAATGAAGTGACCGCCTCTCAACACTCCACTAGGCCGCACCACAGTCAAACTCTTTGCCACCGCGCGGGGCGTTAATTGATGAATCTGCGCAGCGCTGCTTGAACAGGTTCAATGACTACCCCGCACACCGTACCCCGTACCCCCTGACTAACCGACATGTGCTATTTCTTGGAATTTTCACGGCATGATTTCCTTTACCAAAACTTTCATATATGTTGTGTATTTTTTTTGGGTTTTTTTTCATGTTAAACACATCTATTTAAATTTTAATGATGTTTGTAATGATGGTGCTAAATATTTCCCACATTATTATCACCTCTTCCAATGGGCCACAGTTAAAGTCATTGAGAAAAATTGTTCAGTTTGCAGCTTGTTTGGTTCTTTAAAGGCCGTTTTTGATTTTCATAAAGTTACAATATTTATTCGTTTATCAAAATCAGCGTTGACATTGACTTTAGCCTCCACATAAATTCTGAATCAATTTCTTGTTTAGGTTTTGTTTTAGTTTAAAGAAACTTAAAAAAAAAAATTATAAAATGTATATAAATAGCAAACAATGTTTTGTATTTCAATAGTTTGCAAACAATATAATTTTAATTTGAAGTGTTGGCTTACAGAAAACAATCAAATTACTAATTATAATTTATTATTAAATTGTTTTAGTCTATAAATAAAGTCGGGCATATGACATTTAATGAAATGCCTATAAATAAACTCTTAAAGAATAATTTTTACTTTTAGTGGCCTTAAAGGGATTTTACTGTGCAATAAGGCAGTAAATAGTAAAAAAATGTTTAAATTGCTAGCTAAGCGAAGAGTATTCAAAATAAACATATATTTACAAATTAAAATTCCTTTAATTTGTATACAGAAAATTGTTTGCTGAAAATAGTTGTTAAGAAATGCTGGAGTATAGGATAAAATATAAACTATCCAATCATAACAAATGTTCTCATAACCTTGCAAATAGAGGTTGACTTATGATATAGTTTTGATATGAACCAATAGCCAATAAAAAATTTAAAAACGTTCATCATGTAATAAGCTTATCAAAGATATCATATATTTGCCCAACAAACTTATGTTTGGGGCTGATTGGGATATTTTACAATTTATTTATGTATATTTCTAACTGGCGCTGGACAACCTTCAACGATGTGCAACAATGCTAAATAGTTTTAATGAACTACAAGGCAAACACACACACACATCAAAAAACAAAAAACTCCATTGAAATGAACTTCTGACCGAAAATAACTGAGCATATAAAACAATGATCATCTGGGACTTGGACCAAACCCTTGTCTATTTGATCAAGAAATTAACAGCTTTGGACTTGTTACACGAGCGCCGAGCGCTGCGTACTCGATACTCTCGGGAGGGTGAGGTGTTGATTGGGCAACGCCCTGGACACCACACCGATGTTGCCGCCAGATGCCTCCCCGGGGTTGGGGAGAAAGAGACAGCTACAGAAATGATTGCGTTCTTAAATTTATGAGCGCACATGATGGGCTATAAAATGTTTTATAGTCCCGGGTCTACTAGTAGGGCAAGTCCCTAGATTTGCTACCCCTTTCGTTAGATGTGGCGCATACCACGACCTCAACAATTTTAGCCTTTGAGCAGGGCAGACTTTAGTCTCCAAATTAAATCGTGTGATTTATTGCCTTGTTGGCTGCTGGATTTTATACCCGGTGAAAATTGTGGTGTTGCGGTCTGTTCCTATATTTTGGGGTTGGGTGAAAGTGCCATTGATTGAAATGTCAAGATTCATTAGGCACGAGGCGCTTAATTGCGCCCCAGCACAGGAGCGGTTCAGCGGCAGATGCGGGTGCAGGCCAAATAGTATTTTCAATGTGCATGCTAGAAATTTCTGTCATGGCTTTAGTTTGTTAGTTTTCATTATAGTTATGTTGGGAAATATTTGGAAAATTTTGTATATAATTCTGCGAGAACCTTGAGCCTGTTTTGGATGGAAAAACCCGCAAATAATTTGTGCACAAGTGCGCGCTTGGTTAAACCCAAAACAGCTTAGTCCGCTGTCCGCTCGTAAAACCCAAAACCAAGCCATAATTTTTATTCATAAAAACCAAACATAATCCACGACTACCTGAGCTTCCTGCCCAAAAATATTTCCCGCTCATGCAAATGAATGAAACGGTATCTAAGGCCCGCCGCAGTGGGCGTGTAAATTGACAAAGGAACTTTTCGCACATTAGTTATAAGTGCTTCGGCCCTTTTTTCTTCATCTGTGTCTCTGTTTCTGTTTTCCTTTTCTATTTTGTTTTATGATTTCCTTTTTTTTTTTTAAATACCAGCTGGAAATTTTCACGCGCATTTTGCACCTGTTGTTTGGCATTTGTCGTGCTGCTTGAAAATGTGCAAAAACACGACGGGTAAAAACAATGGACGAAACGTTAGGATATTTAAGGTCCTGCTGGTCCGTAGCTCGTGCTGCGACCCCTCGGCATCTGTGAGGTACCTCAGCTCGCCCCGAGCCGAGCAGCTGCAGGCTGGCTGCTGCGAAAAATGGTCTGCATTTGTGGCCTGCCGACAAAGTCCAGTGAAAGTTGACGCAGTTCGTTGCGATGTTTTTATTATTATTATTACTTTTTTTTTGACTCAACAGTCTCAGCCATAAATTTGCCACTTTATGCGGCGAATCGCCAAAGAGATGCAGAAATCTGGCCGCGTGCTTCAAAAAAATTATTTGAATTGGGTTTCCTTTTCAATTTAGAGTTGGACTTGGAAAATTGAAAATCGGCTAGTATGAAGAGCTAGAAATGTTTTGTCTACTTATTTGAATGAATAAATATTTGAATATCGAAAAACTTTAGTTTTGTGTGTGAACCGGTTCACGAAATGTTTCAAAATTATTGTGGAAAATGTAATAAACTATCATACTAGAAATGAGTGTGGAAGCTGAGCTTACATAGAATTTATTTTATTAAAATTGTGCCTGAACCGGTTCGGAATTGGTTTGCAAAAAAAAGGGTTAGGCTCGAATGTTGTAAAAATTAATTATGGCTGGAATGTGAGGTGTCAATCGCTTAAATAAAGCTGTTGAAATTATTTATATTTTTTTTATTTTATTTTTAAAATACGAATGTACATTTTTATATTCATTTTATGTATTATTTATATGTTTACACTTTCTTTTAGCTTATAATTACTTCTGTAAACTGGTTCGAAATTGTTTATCGATTATGCAAATTGTGGTTCGATTTTATTTGTAACTTATCATGTAAGTTGTAAGTATTGCTATTTTATATAGACTAGAGGAATTAATTTTTATAGCAATATTTAAGATTTAAATCACTTAACCCCTTTCAAAAGTTGTTTGAAAATGCTTCCAGATTACGTTGTTAAAATGTTAAATGCATTTGATATGATATATTATGGTACTTTAGCTTTTACTATATAAATATATCAAATGACAGCTTCTGTTGTAACTATTTAGAAATTCAACAGTCATTTATTTTCCCTATTCAAATTAGATATATGCACATTAAAGCTTCTATTGATTCCAAAATGGTACATGGAATACCTAAGTTTTTCAACCACAGAAAAATAAACTTGGGTAAGATAAATGAGTGACATTCCAATACGTTTGCAACATTTGAAATAAATGAGAAAAATATTGAATAGTTGCACTTGTAGATGTTAAGTCAGGTTTTTGGTCAAGTCAAGTGGATGTGCCAGAGGTTGAGGTTGGGTTCGGATGAGACACTTCATATGCATGATCACATTGTCATTGTCATGGAAATGAAAGCAATAACAATAACAACAACAACAACTGTGCATTGTTGCTGAATGTGTGTTTTTTTGTTTGTGAAAGGCTGCCATAGAAAATGTCAAATTAGATGGCAGCAAATACGAAATGTGAAGGCATTTCCTGCAGACGTGTCAATAAACAAATAATACTCAAGAATATCAGCCGAGTGCAAGAGAGAGAGAGAGAGAGAGAGAGAGATAGATAAATAGAGAGAGCAAGGTAATTAAATGTTAGAAATGTAACAAGCGCACTTGAGCCGTGTTTTGTTTGGGTTTTTGTTTCCTCACCTCACCTCTTTTTATTTTTAAGAGTTAGGACTTTTGGGGAAGTTGTAAATTAATTTGGTTACACTTACGTATCTGTGAAATGTCTGTCAGTGAGACTGTTCCTTCCGCAGCAAGGTGTATGGCTTTGTTGTGTGCACACTGTGACATTATTACGTAATCTTCTACTGTACATAATGCACCTGAAATCACCACCTGAAACAAGAAAGAGAGTGGGAGATACAGTTACAGCGAAAGAGAGTTTCAATATAAATATAAAACTTTTTTTTTTGTACTTTATCACTGGCCGTGCTATCGCACTATCGCGCGTATCTAAAACAGCCAATCAATATTGTATCTAAGAGATACAATACACAACAACCTAAATTGCATACCAGTGTTTACACCTTGTCAAACGCGATACACACGCACACACGCACACTCGCAACTATGCCCCGCGCCTCTTTATGACTTCCTCGGCGCCACCCCCCCACCGTCGACCTCACCATCGACCTCACCCTCACCTCAGTGGCGTAGCTCGGTAGTCGTCCAACAGTAATTTATCATGTTTGATTTGTTGTCTCTTTTGATATTTTATAACATTCATTCATAATCGCGCTTTTGATTTAATGAATTTATTGTGTTTTGGTTGGTTTCTACCCACTGTGGCGGCTTGTTTCGCTTGTTTCTTTTATTATTATTGTGCCAGGTCAGGTTGTAAATCAGAAAGGCAACTGGATTGAGTTTAATTCGGCCCCCAGTTGTCAGTCGAAACTATAGTTTATGATTTTTTCAATAGCTCCTGTTTTGTTAAACTAATTCATGTTTTATTTGGGCTACAATTATCCTATGAAATTTGAGCAAAAGTTGAGTTTCCTGATTAAAATGCAGTTGGTTCAAAAAAGTGTATGGTATTAATTTTATTCTACCCCATTCTTCACCTAGCTTAACTTCTTGTTCACTTTGCCGTTCTCTGCGCTTCACATATTCTCTGATTCTTTATGCTCTTACTCTTCATTGTTACATTTAATGCTGTCGCCTCTCTACGCGCTTCTCAAAGAAGTTTAGTTATCTTTTAAAACTGATAACATCCCGATTTCTATGTTAAGTTTTTATGGGTTTATCAGCCTGCCTACCCACGCTAACGAACCCTTCAGTTGAATTAATTGTTCGGCGCCACAACAAAACCCTCAACTTTGAAGACCACCCAACTGAGGAGGCCGCCCAAACACACATGTTAGCCACTCAAGAGAGCACTTGACTGCAGTCCAAGGCCTCTCGAGATTGGAACCACAGCCTCAGTCACAACAAGCGTCCACAAATTAGCCAAGTTACTTCCTCAACTACTTTTATACTCGACTGGTTCTGGCTCTGGTTCGTGTGCTGGTTCCAAAAACAGAAACTAAAACTGAAATCCATCGAAATCTTATCTCTCTCGGTGGGGGGAGGGGACCATATCGCCTACACCCAGCACATTGAAAATTTATGCTCCTCATAACCTCGTTTCATTCTTTGCCACGAAGTTTTCCCAAGCGTAGTTAACGCTACTTCAACTTAGTTCAAGATACAGAAACGTAAGGGCGACTGGCGGAGAGGGGCGCGGGGGTGGTTGGTAAAACGCATTATTTTGTAATTATCGACAGAGTTCTAATAAATAAAACGTATGTGCGACGTTGACAAAGCAAAAGAAGAGAAGAGGTAAAAATACGTCGCAAGGCCTCAAACAACACTTTTTGACTGGGCTATATTTTTTCTCTTCTTTTTTTGTGGGTTGATGAAATTATGAATGAAGATAAGGTATGCCACAAAACTTGAATGGGGATGTGTATAGGTGGGTGTGTGTGTGTGTGTGTGTGTGTATGTGTGTTTGTTGGCAAGTGTTATGGGTTGTTGTTGCTTAAGTTGTTTGAGGAACTGCTACCAATATTAAGTTTCAACAACAACAACCTCAAAATAAATGTTTCCCATTTATATAACAATTTATATTGTTATTTTGTAACCTATATAAAATCAATTAAATATAGTATTTGAAATATTGAGTCAAGTATTCAAAAGTTTTGCAAGGTATCTTCGGATATTTCTCATATGTCAATTGACCTAGCTTCACATTATTTAATGGACACTAAGACGTACAGCTTAGTCTTAATAGTTGTACAGGATATACACAAGTCGAGCAGTAGTTCACTAAACACTTAACTTTTTTCTAGGCAGTGCGAAATGTGTCTTACACGAAATTTCACGCAAAATTTTTGAAATTTTGTAATAAATGTCAAAGAAGTTCACCTAGTTTTTGCATTATATAATATATTAAATCAGGCAAAACTGTGAAATGCGAGATATCCCAGATGTATTCGCATAAAACCAAATAAATTTAAGACATGCAGTCGTCAAATTATTATTATTTATATTATTTTTAAATTTGCTATTCATTTTTTTTTTACGTTATGTAGGTATCCACTTGTAAGCTTTAGTCCCCTGCATAAAATATAAATTTCTTCAAATGCTTTTAACTTAAGCAAACTCAAAGTATTTATAATATTTCAAATAGTTAATAATATACCCAGGTCAGTTTTCACACAGTTTGATTCATGAAATTAAAGATAAGCTGCAATATCAATTCAATATTGAATCGATTATCGCTTATCTCTTGTGTCCTATTAATATGATTCTTAAATATTTATATACATATACATTCCCAGAGATACTTACAATAAAAAAGAGCAGTCTTTTTAACTGATTCGACATTCATTCGGCGATTAATGTACATAATTTTAACCCATTTACTGCCAGCTGAGCAGTAAACTAAAATTGCGTCCTGATCGTATCCGCTTCAACGTCTAACAATCTGGCAACGCTGTTTGATTTCGCTGACATTGAGGTTAGAATGCAAGTTGTGGGCGTGGCAAAGTGGTCGTCATTAATATCAATTGCAACTGGTGATCAAATTTACTTTTTTGTCACTATTCGCATTACTTGACCATTTTTTGTATTGCGCCAATTTTTGTGCAATTTAATTTTTTTGCAAATTTTTTGTTTTTGTTGTTGTGTTAATAAACAATAAAAATTCCAGGCGCCTGAGCGCACACACGCACACACACACAATTGCACTGCGGTTGAGGGCGGCGGCGGTGGCACTTCCGTTTCCGTTTGGCAAAAAAGCTCAAAAACAACAACAACAACAATTTGTATCACCTGTCACGTATTTGCACTGATTAACAGTGACTTTTGTTTATGTTTTTTTGTTTAATTTTTTTGTAAATTATTTATCATGTTTTGCGCAAGTGTTGCCCGCGTAACGGTAAATGCGAAATACGGATTCGAATTCGCGCACACACACACACATAAAGTGAGAGCGAGCGAGAGGGCGGGAGGGAGAGAGATAGAAAGAGAGCGAGAGAGACACTGTTGGTCCGCAATTGAGTTGGCAGCGACGTTGAACGTCTTTGCAGGGCGATTGAATTATCGAGACTAACCGAAACGAAACGTGCGACATTTTCTTGTTGCTGCTGTTGTTGTTGGTTACGGATACGGCCAACATAGCAGGCGTCGTCAGCGACTGCGTCCGCAGCAGCAGCAGAAGCAGCAGCAGAAGCAGCAGCAGCAGCAGCAACAGCAATCAGCAGGCAGCAAACGAGCTGCATAACAGACATGTTGCATGTCGAACCAGGCGAGTCAGCCAATGGCAGGCCAAATGTTATAGTACTTGGATCTAAAGCAAAATCGGTGCTTATCGGTGATATCTGTATAATAATAATACTACTACTGCTACTAATAATAATAATAATAATAACAATAATAATAATATTAATAATAATAATAATAATACAAATAATAATAATAATAAATAAAAGTATATTTAATATGTTTAAGAAAAGTCAATAGTATAAACTTATAAACTATGCAACGGAAACGTATTTCTTAAATAAATTAGGCGGTGCAAATTCTAGGGCAGTTATTATTTTATTTAAAAAAAATTATATTTTTAAAAAATTTTATAAAATTATTTTATGAATTGAAAGCAAAATGTTTAAGGAATATTTTTTAAAAATGTATGAATATATTAAATAATAAAAAAAATTAAGAAAACATGTATCGGTCTTTTTATTCTGACCAACATAGCGGTTATAGGTCATCAAATTCCTGCCAAACTTTCGTATATATAGTTCCTAATAAATATTTGATAGAAGTCTTAGTAGAATAAAATAATTTCAGCTGTCTTAATTTTTTAATTTCAAATCCTTTGTACTTAATTAAATTCAAAATAAATCAATTATTCAAATAAATCAAAAACAGATATGTTGCCACCTCTCTGTCCTATTTCATGGCCTAAATAGAAATAATAAGCTATAATGTCACAACATTATTCATTACATAGCAATAACAACCCAAATTTAAGTGTATTGGTTTTGTTGTTTTTGTGTGCATTTTCATCTTTTGCACCCGCAACTGATTTTATTTCTGTTGCTAACATTTTCGTGTAGCATGCGAGAACGGCTGTTAACAGTGACGGTGTATGTCAAAAGCACTGTTGCGAACAAAGCACAACACATCGAACCTGTTGTATGGACTGTACAAAAGAGTAGCTGTTGGAGCTGCTGTTGTAGTTCGATTGAATCTATGCTGTTGGTTGAAATGTTAGTGTAATGTTAAGCAGAAATCATGAAATTCAAATTATGATTTGAAACTTGGAATTTTTGGAAGGCAAACTGTGTGCTATGTGGTTACAGGTAGACCCTATTACCTAGTTCTTATTTTGATTTAAAGTTTTAATTTATTATGTTTTTATTATATAATTATAAATAAGTGTTTATGTAATAACATAGCAAAAATATATATATTTATATTAATTTCTTAAATTTGTAATTTATATTTCGATAACTATTTATTTATTAACATACGATTTATTACCTTAACTTTGTTCGAGAATTTAACAACAAATAAAAATATTTAAAAATTTTTAAGATATTTAAAAAGATTTGCTTTGATTTTTATATATGTATGTTAACAGAAATGTAATATTTTTGATTGAAATGGACCTTAAGTGGAACTCTTAAAATCCGTTTAGCTCAATTCGTGTCCCAGACGAAAATGGGAACACAATAAACATTTAGATTAACGTGCTGGACACGCGCAGCTCATTAATGGACTCAATAGTGGAAATTGCAATAGTTCCGGGTGTCCATAAAACTGGTTAACGCCCACGCAATAAAAACGGGAGCAACCCCTAAGTGTGTGAGTGTGTCTGTCTCTGTGTGCGTGTGTGTGGCACAGTTTAAAACGATTAGGGTCACAACAATGGGACTGGACTAAAGGACTAAAAGGAGGACCCGCATGCAAGGACTTCCGTTTGTCTGGTTTTTGTGTCATGTCATGTGGGTGGCTCCGCTCGGAAGTTGCCAAAAATGCAAGCATTTGATTGAACACTGATTGACAATGGCTCGGCACAGGAAGTCCGCGGCATGAGAAAGGGGGAGGGCAGCGTGTGGGCGGGGTGCGACCAGTCGAGCCAACTGCCAATCGATTTGAGAATTCATCGATATGGACATGCGTCCATCTTCATTGTTCAGCGCACAATGAGCCAACTGCTGCTGCTCCTGCCCCGCCTCCACTTCCCTTGCCCAGTGTCCTTGTAATCCCCGATAATGGGCTATTGTCAGCGCGACTGATGCTTGACGTCTGGCGACACTGACAAACGCCAGCGACGACAGCTACTTGGCTCAATGGTTCGTTGGTTCGTTGGTTCGTTGTGGGCCTGCCCTGCCCCCTCGCCCAGCCAGCTTGGTTGATTGGTGACGCACTTTGGCACACACTCGGTATTGGATTACCCATTGCTGCAGCAATTAGGCAAAGCGTGAGGTGTAAGCGTATTAAAGTCGACTGGATTTTGATTTTGATTGAGTTGGCAAAAGAAACTACAAAGAGCGTACGATGAGATTTGGCTCACAAGAAACAATAAAAATAGTTAAAATTATTAAAATGAAATATTGTAGCCATAGTACTCATATAATACATAATATTTTATTAGTAAAAGTAATAAAATAAACAATCAATAACAATCCATAGAACTACTTTAATTTTAATAATTAATAATTTAATATTCTTTTTTTATGCCTTTTTTAAATATCCTAAATGGAATTGTTTTCTTTCAAAACAAAGAATAAAGAGCTTCAACCACATAGAGAAACAAAATTTTTGCTTACTTGTTTAACGTTATATTGTGTCCATTTAAATGTTGGACTAATGTGTAAACAACTTTTTGTTTATTAATACGCAAATAAACAACAAATATTTACTCTGAAACTTTATTCGAATTATGCTTTATTTTATTTATTTAATGTGAAACAACAAACAGCAGAAAAATACATAACTTATCAATAGTCTTCTTTGAATGCAGACTAACAATTTAATATTATTTATGTTTAATGAATTGTTTATAATTAATTATTTATATATACGTTTATATATGCATATATATTAGCATCAGTTGCGGTTGTTATCGATCAGCTATGATACTTGATTTGTCACGCAATTAATCAATCAATTACTAAACAATAAATGTCCAGATTATTTTATACATCTACCTACCCCCCCGGGTATGTTTTTATTATATTGTCACTGTCAGGCGACTCATGCGACAAGCGACAAGGAATAATCATAAGTAATGTGATAACTAGATAGCATAGCATAATTAATTTGCCAACTTCAAGCTCGATTTCATATATCTTTGTCAAGTAGGGGCATTCCTTACAGCCCAGCGGTCATTTAGCTGATTCAGCTAATCCATCAAAACAATAAATGTGACTCATTCCGGTAATAGATGTAGCCTACCTACGGGCTTCTTTTGCTATTGTGCCCCTAACAACTATTTGCAACTCATTAAAATTGTTACCAAGAGCCGCAAATTGGCTCAATTACTATGTCTTTTTTTAGTTTTTCTGTCAAATTGCGAAAGTCATGGCTTGACGCCCCCTGCTTATCGCCGTGACGTCACAAGAATGTACGTTACGACTGACCAGCCGATTAGATTGTTGCAATAATTACTGGAACTATGTTGAGTTTGCATTTGTACTACGTTGCCAGGTGATAGTCGAGTGCCTTTTATTGGTGAAATACTAACTGAAAGCAAATAAAAGATCCCTTCGGTATGTCCGCTTCAAGTGATGATCGAATTCTATAAATTGCCAAAACAAAATTAATCAGGAGGATGTTATCTAGTCCAGCGCCTGAACAAAACACGCCCTCGATTCGCAAGAATGCGACATAAGGTGCTTCAGATCGGACTGTGCTGGGGGCTTTAAATAATGGAGCTCGTGACGGGAAATAACTGTGAAATGTTTCAAATCATGCTTATCACTGATTTGCGGTGGTCTAAAGTCTAGTCTTGGCCCTTTTCAAAAAACAGTGAACAAAACCATTGCATAGTTGGAAATCTTATCAAACAATGCTCAGACGATGTGAAGTTTCAGTTAAGAATAATATATATAAAGCTTTTAATTTTGGATTTTTTTGTAGGGGTACTGGCAAGTGCTAATAATCCAGTGAACGACTTCTGCTCAGAGAACTTACTAAAAGAGATGTGCGCGTGTTCACATTTTTCAACATCATAAAATTTCGAATAAAAATCTGTTATAAAAATATTTTAGAAATGTATTTAAGATAAGTAATTTTTCGAGAACAACCATTTAAATTTAGGGCTGGAGTAATTTATTCATATAAAATATACAAAGTAATTGGAAAATATATAATTGCCATTTTATAAAATCAAATATTTTGTATATAATTTTTTATTAATATTTATATATTTCATTTAAAATATTAACGTTTAATAGAAAACAGTAGTTTATTTTCATTTTATTTTATTTTATAATTGTATTACTTTTTTTATACTTTTAATAGATTTTATTTACAAACACGCCAAAAATTTTATTTTGAAACACGAACACGTCGTGTCACGTAAGAAAGCACGTAACGCGGTCAGCACTCTAAATGGAATACAATGACTGGGCAAACATTTTGGAGTGGAACAGTCACATAAGCAACTCAACTGAAGGGTCGCTTTAGTTCCAGGAATGCTAAATCCAAGAGCTCCCTGACTAGTGGCCCAGTCAAGTGTTTCAACAATGGTTTAAAGTTTATTGCAAATGTTTAGGTTGCAAAGAGGTGCATTAAAAATTAATATTTATATGTTATTTATAAAGTTAACAAGTATAATAAACACAATTAATTACAGCTTATATATCAAATTTATAAATATATATTTATTTTTAAATTATATTTAAGCACACGCAAAAGCTTTCAATTAGCTAAAATTATTTAAAAGAGTTACATTTAAGCTGGTTACTCTGTTTATGTGGTAATGTTGAAATTTGATTAATTTGTTGGGCTCGAAAAAAATATAAAATAATGAAACACATGTCTGCCACTGCGCAAATGCATTCATCAAGCTAATTGGCCAGGTGGGTGGCCGGTTTAACGTACCGTTCGCTTCGCTACGTTACGGTTAATTGCCTGACCAAAAAAGCCAAAAAACACAAAGTTAAGATAAGACACTAAAAAGCGCAGCTTATTGTCTGGCTAATTGCCTGCTCCCCCCGTGCAAATAAACCCACTGAACAACAACAACATCTGCAACTGCCGTTTTGTAGCCAAGCCCATTTTTTTGTTACCAACTTTATTGGTAGTTGGCCTTTTGACTTGGCGCTATCGACGCCGTTTTATAAACTTAACAATTTAATTTGCCTTTTTCGGCAAATTGCTTTATTTATTTTTTTTTTTGTAATTTTTTGCTTTTTGTTGACAGTTGTGATTTCAGCGAGTTGGCAGCTTGCCCACTTGAACATCGTGTCCATTGGCTGCGATTCTTTCTGGAATTCCATCCGTTAATCTTGTGGCGCCGCAAATCAATATCAATGATACGACTGATACGACTCGTTACGCATAGTTTGGAGCTTGGATCATCTGGTCTGATATTTGCGATTCATTGTGAAATTGATAAGTCGCATTAGCGCAGCTCCAATTGTGTTTGACAAGTGGACATGTCCACAAATTTAGTTGTTTTAACATAAAGATAAGATCGAGTTTCTAAAATAAATATTTAATAGCAAATTTGTTAGCAAGATAATTCTGCCTATCAATCTAAGAAAGCCTTGACAACATCAAGTTGCTTTTAATTAAACATAAAATTAGCATTCATTTTGTCTGCTTAAAAAAATAACATAATAATTCTTTAAGCTTTTTTTTAAAGAAATTTCTTTCAAATTTAGTCTGTTCGATGTTGTTGGGTTGACAAGTTGACAGGCTTGACTGTACTTGTATTTTCTATATTTTTTTTTACATTAGTTTAGGCCTGTATTTTATGTACTTGTTAAATTCAAAAGCCATATAATCATGTTGTCAAATTCAATTTAGGTTTCGCTTTATTTTTCAAAGTTAATCTGCATGTCAAAATTTGGCAGGCAGCGAGAATATTTGACATAATAAAAGATTTGGAAGTCAAGTCTGCATAAATTTAGACATCTAAATTCCTGAATGTAGACTTGCCATTTTTTAAAGTTCCTTAGATTTATAAAAACTGAACCTATTTTTAAGATTTTTCCAAAATTTTGGCAAATGCTTTTAATTAATTAATTAATTCTGAATATAAAAACAGTTTTTATTTTTTTATTTATTTCATATTTAACCTTTGCAAAAATGAATGTTTTGAGTATTTTGAGGAGCGTTAACTTTTAAAAATTTCAGCAGCCAACTAGGCAAATGCGCATCCTTATCAGTCTTAATGCCAAAATGCTTATTTATAACGGTACGCTGTTAGCTGATGCCGTGACATAGCCATCTAATGCACTACAGATTTATGGCCCGAGAGGCGGCCTAATTGAAGTCGTAAAGATTGCGGCGGACAAATCAAAACAAATCGTAAATAAATTTGAAATATTTTGATACAAAATTTTTGTTGTTAATATTATTCTATACATTTATTGTAAACTGGGTGAAAATTCCATTTGTCCGTTTGCACTTGACAATTTGGACGGCGGCTATCGGCCACGTTTGATGTGGCATCCGTGCTCGCATTGAACTTTGGCAACGGATCGTATATAACCCAACCAGACGGACAGCTAACTTATCGTTGGGCTGGCCGGCACCGTTCTAGCCCACTTGAAATATTGGCTATTTCGGGCACCAGTCCGGCTAATGAGCATTAATTGATTTCAAATGTTGCCCGTTTGCCAAATGACGAGCTCTGATTTATGTGAAACGGATCGGAATATGATATATTCTGTACAGGATCCTGCGGTTTCCTGGGCACGTGTTCAATTCCCCTTTTATTTAAATTTTGGTTGATTTTGGCTGAAACCACAGCTAAGCTAACGAGTTTTGGTAGCACAGAGCGTCAGCAAAAAACCGCAAAGTCAACAAAGTACCCGCCACACGATGCCTATAAGTAACTTTGTATCTATATCTACACACACACAGACACACACAAGTATCTGTAACTATGTATCTTTTGTGTGCATTTCGGCGTGTCGCCGGCGGGCGATTCATGTTTAACAAGTAATAAAAGTGATTAAAGCAAATCTAAACGCTTGTTTCACGTCGATTTTATTAATTACAGTGGGGGGACTCAAAGAGGCAAAAAAGAGCTGTATCCATTTGTTAATCAAAATTTGTGGAGCCATGCAATATGCAAATGTGGCGAACAGTTCGACGTACAAAGTAATCAATAGAACGGAAGCTTAAAACATGCGAAGGGCTTTGATTTGGTTGTTTAAGTAATTACATAATGGCCAGAAATTGAAGAGGGCCGCTCTGAAACTCAATTCGACAGTGGAACTAATGTTGTAAACAGGCAAAAACATTTTGAAGTCTTTGCCCAATTTATAAAGTGGATTCATATAAACTTTAAAATTAAAACTTTGTGTTATTTTAAAATGTGTAAAAAAAGCATTTAAAAATATAATTAGATTTTAATAATTTTTAAGTATTTTTACTTATATATGACATTTATCAAACTTATATTTTCTTTGTAATATTTTCAATCTGTCCCACTGTACATTTTACCTTTTCACAAAATATTCGCTGTGGCTACTCGTAATGCCATCAGCCAAAACACAACCCCTACCTTCATTTTACCACCCCAACCATGTTGTTGCATGTTGTTAACTGGCATGTTTCTCACTCCAAAGCCAATCGGTTTTTGGCCTTTTGGCATTTTCAGTTGCCATTTTCCAGCGGAAATGTGCGCCAAAATGTTTGCGTGCCTTCGAATTGTGAGTTTGTGTGTGGATGTGTTCTATGTGCAGCATGTAGCTTCAAATATTTGAAATTTAAGAGTAAGAAAAAATAAAATACGTCATAGGAGGGGTGGGGAGGGGAGGATTCGGGTTCGGGCTGTAAGCGCCGCCCGCGTGCAAATGGCGCCGGCAAATGCGTTCATTGAACTGCCGAGAAGTGCAATAAAATCAACAAAAAAAAAAGAGCAAGAATAAGAATGAATATAGCTCTAAAAAGAAAAATAAATATATAGAGAATGTGCTGCTGGCGACGACGAGGACGCGCCACAGGCGGGACAAGGCAGGGCGACACGATCCAAGACAAACAGCTAGCGCTGGATTTATGGAGCCCGCCTGGCGGGGAACTTGCGGCTTCGTCTTTTATTTAGTCGACGTCTCCATTCGCATGTAAACGGAAGCGGAAAGACGCGCAACTTGCGACTTGTGACATATAAAAAAAAACAGAAAAAAAGGACACAGGACATGATGAAGACCGCAGCAAAGGAAGCTGTCAAAAGGCTGGCAGCCCCGCGGGCGCAGCTCCTTTTCATACAAAAAAAAAAAATCAACCAAAACAAAACGGAAGCGAATTATGTTGCCTTATGCGCCAAACGGGCCCGCTGGGCTGAAATCGATATGCAGATTGCACACAAGCTGAAATACAGATACATCTATATCTCTTCCCTCAATGCTTAATGTGGCGAAAATTTAATATTTTAACAAGCACCGATATCAGATTTGTGTGTGTGTTTTTTTTTTTAATGCTGCACATTATTTACAAGTCGATGGGCAGCAGAAGTGATTGCTCGTTACATAAACGGGCACAACATGGCGTATTATTAATATATCCTTATTGTCGCCAAAGCGCTTGTAGGCCCAATAACTCGCAGTGAGCCGATGAAATGGATCAACAAAACGATCATTATAATCATTATAATCATTATAAACACTGTAAACATGGTCAGGCAATGCAAAAACACTTGAGTTTGACCGATGTGCATCAATTTGTCTGCGATTGAGATGTTGATGAAATAATTTAGAAATCCGTTTTACTTGAACGAACTAATTTTCAATTTAAGTTGAGCTAAGATTTAATGTTTAATGATTATTTTTCGCATTAAACAATTTAAACAAATATATATCTGCCCTGAACGTATGCTACGAAAACAGGTGAAGAATTTAAATTCCCAGAATATTCGACATTTTGTACAAATTTAAAAATAAATTCAAAACAAGTAAGAACGTTGCAGTCGGGCGTTACCGACTGCGTTATACTCGTTCATATTCTTAATTATTATTATTATTTTAAAAAATTCGGTATTTGAGAGTGGGGGTGGAGGTGGGGGTGTGAGTGGGGATGGGGGTTTGTCGCCGAAATTTTGTGCCGATCTTTAAAGGCGGTGGCCAGTTATCTACCTTCTACATTTGTGGGAGATATAGGCATTTGTGTAGGGGCGGGGCGCTGGGGGGCGTTCTAGTTGGCGTAGCTGGGGTATCATGGTCTCATTTTTTAGGGGAGGTCGCCAGCTATCTACATACCAAATTTGGTGGTTTTGAGGGGGTCAAATTTTTTATCAAAAATCATGCCAAAATTGACAAAAATTTTGACATGTAAGGCTCATATATGAAACACCCATAAATTTGTCAAAAATAAACCGATTTTCATGTTTAATGGCATTTTGTTCATGATTTTTTATTTAAATCGATTCTACATTAAAAATCAATGCGTTTTTGAAAAAAAAATTTTTGATATTTTTTTTCGAAAAAAGCATGTACTCCCCCCTTATGAATTTTCGAACAAACATTTTTTTCAACATTTAAAATTGCGAGTTTGCGTTTTTAATCGATTTTATTGGCCACAAATAGCATAAAAAACATCATTTAAGCTGTTTTTGAGGGGGTAAAATTTTTTGTAAAAAATCATGCCAAAATTGACAAAAATTTTGACATGTAAGGCTCTTGGACCCATAGGTCTCATATATGAAACACCCATAAATTTGTC